>PVIY010001390.1:0-147427 GCA_004026745.1 Myrmecophaga tridactyla | reverse complement strand
CACTTATGTTTTAAGATGAAATGCAATGTTTAGGGCATGTCAATTGTCTTTTATTATACCTACATTAATAAGTTTGTTTTTGTTTTTGACAAAACGACAAAATACTGAATATATATTAAGAGAAACTAACCCAAATGGAAGTAGGAGGGGTTTTAATATGTCTTATTAGTTTTATACATGTATATCTCAACAAAGGGTACAGGATTCTTTCCCTCTACTTAGCCATTCTGTTTTGATGCAAATTTTCTCTGTGCATAGATTCTAATCGGAAATTTAATGACTGGGAATAAAAATAGTGATGAAAGAGTCAAAGTATTTTCTTTTTAATTTGCATTTTTTAACTTTTGAAAATGAAGCCTTTCAAGTATGAGAGAAAGGATTAAAAACAACAAAGAATAATATAGAGATATTATTAAATATTATTATTTAATATTATTAAATACTAATATTAAAAGCAACAAAGAATATGTGTATGTTTGGGTGTAAGAGACTTATCAATATGAGTAACACATTGTACAGTCCACAGATTTTTCTATTAAACTTACTGAGGAAAAAAAAAGTTGTAATATGAAAGAAAACGAGATCAGCAATCTCAATGCTAATTATACAAGAATGCAGGAATTATCATACAGGGTCAGACAGTCTATGAAGCCTGCATTGTATAGCTAAAAGCACCTTTGTGGGATATACTGCTGGAAGGCCTGCTTATTCTGTCTGAGGTCAGTTTTCAAGGTTAAATATATTTTAGCTTATTTTGGAAGTTATTCAACATGTTATTATTATTTAAGAATCTTCATAAATAAAATACACCAGCCTTTTCAGACCTTGGTGGCTTTACACAGTGAGCACACTTACCTAGAAGGAAATTGGCTTTCTTTTCACTCCCATTTATATTTTTCATCCATAACAACCTCTTAGGATAGTGGCTTTTATACTTTTTAAACTTATCTTTTATATTGCTTATTTATCTCAAATACCTTGCCGAACTTAAGAAGCATTTCAAAATTTAGGCAAGAGTTTGGCTATTTATGTTGATTAATTCTGATTTTATAGATTTTTGTCATTGGTTTCTTGACTTTCATTTTTTCATTTGTAAAAGAAACTATTTTTAAATCTCCCCTTATACTAGGCCCCTCTCCCACAAACCCTTTTGCCCTTCATTTCTCTTCTTCGGCCCTTTTAAAGTATGCTTTAGTTAGTGTGTTTTTATGGCGTAAAGTATTACTGCTACTTCAACTACAGCAAACTATTAGTCCTGTGTCCTCAAGGAACAACCTTCAGTGACTCTGTTTTCTTTCCAAGAATTCAGCATTCATTTCTACCTTGAGCTAGGAAGGAGAACTTAAATGGGACCTGGCACCTGCCTTCAAGGTTCTCACCAGTGAGTCCTGATGGACATAAAACCACCTGTGCTGGAGCTAGGAGCCTGGTTCTGTTGATGCATGTGCTAGGACAGGTTACTAATTTATTCTGAGGAAATGTACTTAGGAGGTAATCTATGAATTGAGGCAGGTGTAAAGGATGAGTACATATTTGCCATTTAGAAAAGGAGATCAATTTCCTTTTAGGTAAGTGTGTTCCCTGTGCAAAGTCATCAAGGTCTGAAAAGGCTGGTGTGTTTTTGGCAGTGCTGGAATAAAGAGTGGCTGGGGCCACTTTATGACAATAGAGTCTTTACCCTTAATGACTCTTCAAAATCCTCCCAGCTTTACTAGTCCTTTACACAAGTTGGTGAGGGTGGCATCCTGAGGAGAACTGTAAGAATTTCCATGAGATGTCTGTGTACGAGAATTGACTGAATGTGCTGACCTTACTGTCACAAAAGAAGCATGATTTTCCTCCAAGAAAAAAATTTTCGGAAATCACTTTTTCCAGCAGGCCTACAATATATACAACAAAGATAAGCGGAGGGTAGCACATCACTAAGACAATAGTGAGTATGGAAGCCCTTTTTCTTTTTTTATTATAAATGTGGTGGTTTGAAACTGGATATACCCCAGAAAATCATATATATATATGATATATATATGTATTTTTAATCTTTTTAAAAATTATTTTGCATGGGCAGGCACCCGAAATGAACCGAGGTCTCTGGCATGGCAGGCAAGAACTCTGCCACTGAGCCACCATTGCCCGCCCAAAAATCATATTTTTAAAGCTGATCCATTCTGTGAGTGTAAACCTGTTATAAGTAGGTTTTCATGAGGTTTCTTCAGTCAAGACATGGACAAGAGTGTGTCTTAATTTTCTTACTGGAGGACTTTATAAAGGGGATGAATGGAGAGAAAAGCCATGGAAGCTAGAAGCTGAAAACAACAAAACCAGAAGAGAGAGGGTTGACGAGCAGACACCGCCCCATGCCCTGCCATGTGACAAAGGAGTTCAGGGTCGCCAGCAGCCCATCTTCAGAAGGAAGTATTGTCTTGATAATGCCTTGATTTGAACATGTTCATGGCAAGCCTCAAAACTGTAAGCTTGTAAGTTAATAAATTCCCATTGTTAAAAGACAATCCGTTTTGTGATATATTGCTTTCAGTAATCTAGTGAATTAAAATAGTAAGAAAGAAGTGAATTTTACATTTAATTAGTGGGTTTATGAGAAAAAAATTTCAGCCTACAGGCAACACAAATGCCTAAAGAAACAGCTGTGTTATTTTTCTAATATTAGATTTAAATATATGAATCTATAAGCCATGTATTAACAACTAAATCTCCACTTTTATCACATAAGATCTGTGCTAGATTTTATTAGAATGCATTTGCTCTTTATCTTTTGCTTTCTGGGACTGATATTCATTGAAATACTTGCTTTTACAAAATCCATGAACCTAACATTAAAGTTACTTTAAATTTAATTTCTGTGCACATGGTGTCTCCCAGTTTTGGAAAATGGAAATAATTTTTGCTATATCTATGGAGCTATCTGTACATAAATTCATGCTAGTTATTTTACTATTTTTCTTCAATTTTTCCTGATATACCTGATTTATCTTCCTGCTTATTATAGGAGTTATTGTTAACTGCAGCTTGCTTCTTATTTGTCAGTGTTGTGACAAATAGAATGGTTTGGACTTCTTTTACCTTTACAGTTATTAGAGTTTGTGCCTGTCATGTACTAGTATTCACTAATGAAATATATTCATTTTATGTGTATCATTTTATAATTTTTACCTCATATTCAATCTACTACATATGAACAAAATTGATTTTTTTCAGTATAACCTTTTTGAATTAATTTTAACATGTCAGATACATATAACAGCACATTTAAATGATATTTTTCATTTAAAAATCTGTCTAAAATGTGACTTATTTATGTACTGTTATATTCATATACCTAGGAAAAATAGAACTCAAAGAAGAAGTGAATGAATGAGACTAAAGTAGCTCTATTAAAAAACAAAAGAAAAATATCAAAAGAAATGGCCCCATTTTCCACATATATCCATCATGGAAGTCCGACGTTTAAATCCATGATCATGCAATTGTTTGTTTCCTTTAAATTAGACATTTTGCCTGGAAATATACAGTGTCTTTCTTGTTTCCTCAGGGGTTATCAATTGTATGGCAAATACCAGTTGCACGATAGGCATTTCTTAAAGGAATGAAGTTGTATGAATTGATTAGCATGAAGGAAGTGAGACTGGAATAGATTGAGGTGCTGTAATTATGAAGATTAAATGACAATCTATAAGAAAATGAAAATAACATTTGCCTCACAACTATAAGTTTTGATACCTATGAATGGAGTCATTCACATCTAAATAATGCTTTCATTAATGTTCATTTCCTACTTTTCTTCTGTCTCTCCACATGACTTTGACTCCTAAGAACATCTAGAAATGTATGTATGTTTTTTCTGCCTTTCTCCCAAGTAGACATGAAAACATTAAGTAAAACTGGTCTTTTGGGAATTATTTTCTCCAAACAAAGAATTGCATGTAGCTCTGCAATCAATGTGCTAATTCTAAGACTAGTTATTTATCTAAACAATAAGAAATCATATCCCTGCTCTAAACCACTGGATGGAGATCATCTAATCCTGGAAGTTTAATGACATTAACAGTGTGACCATTGTAATGAAAACTTTCGACTCAGTTTTCATTTAATAAAACACAGTTTTGTGGTTTTTTTTTTTTTTTCGGTTGCTTGATTTTGTAGACATTGTTCTGCTCACTAATATTCCAGTTCTTTCTTGTCACCAGAAAAAACTGCACTCTCCTGTCTCCATGACGTTATGTGCTGAAATATGTTTGGAAGAGATGTAGGTTAATGTGAGTCTAAATATTAAAGAGCTGTTGAAATGGAACAAGCTGTTAAAATGGAATTGTAATAATGTGAAAGCAGCCTGGAATGTTAAACAAATGGAAGGCGGTTGTGTGAGAGAAATATACAAACCCGAAACAGATTGTACATGAAAGAGTAGTAAGTAATTCTGAATAGGATTTTGGTATTGTTTGTTACACAGCATAATCTAGCCTCCCTTGAGCAATGCAGACATATAGGTATTATAAGGTAGATAATGTAGCACACAATCAAATGATCTAATAGTTTAAATATTGTAGTTATAACCACTTTATGAGTTTGACCATGGTTAAAACGTACAAAATGTAATTAAGAATGTTACTGAGAGCTAAGACACAGGCCTTGTAGCAAGTTAATTTTTGTGAGCCCAATTTTCTTTATGTGTATAATGATGTATGAATTATACAAGATTGTTGTAAAAATTAAACAATGTGTGTTATTATAGTGTTTATTACAGAGGAAATAAATCAGCCAAAAATGAACTATTTTACTAACCAAATAAATAACTTAAGAGATTGTTTTTTCAAAATTTTGTTTATTGTATAGTATAACATATATACAAAACAAAGAAATAAAAAAAGCAATAGTTTTCAAAGCACTCTTCAACAAATAGTTACAGAACAGATCCTAGACTTTGTCATGGGCTACCATAGAATCTTCAGATTTTTCCTTCTAGCTGCTTCAGAATATAGGAGGTTAGAAGGCTTAAATATGTTTTTATGACCACTATCGACTACTTTTCCTTTTTTGTGAAAATAACATGTATACAAAAAAGCAATATATTTCAAAACACAGCACCACAATTAGTTGTGGAACATATTTCAGAGTTTGACATGGGTTACAATGCCACAATTTGAGGTTTTTACTTCTAGCTGCTGTAAGATATTGGAGACTAAAAGAGATATTGATTTAATGATTCAGCATTCATATTCGTTTGTTAAATCCTATCTTCTCTGTATATCTTCACTTTCACCTTTGATCCTTCTATCCCTCTCATTAAGGGTGTTTGAACTATGGCCATTCTAACTTTCTTATGTTGGAAGGGTCTGTACCAATATGGGGTAGGGAGATGGAACTATCTGATGCTCTGGAGAAGCTGGGCCCTCTTGGTTTTAGGACTTACCTGGTCTAAGGACCCATCTGGAGGTTGTAGGTTTCTGGAAATTACACTGGTTTATGGAACCCTTCTGGAATCTTATATACTGTCCTAGATGTTCTTTAGGATTGGATGGAATGGTCCTGGATAGGGTTGGGCAGGTTATGATAAGTAGCAATGTCTAACTGAAGTTTGTGTAAGAACAACCTCCAGAGTAGCCTTTCGACTCTATTTGAACTCTCTCAGCCACTGATATTTTATTAGTTACACTTCTTTTCCCCCTTTTGGTCAGAATGGAACTGTTGATCCCATGGTTGCAGGGCCAGATTCATTCCTGGGCGTCATCTCCCACGTCGCCCAGGAGACTTTCACCCCTGGATGTCATGTCCCATGTAGGGGGTAGGGCAATGATTTCACTTGCAGACTTGGACTGGGAGAGACTGAGGACACATCTGAGCAACAAAAGAGGTCCTCCAGAAGTAACTCTTAAGCATGGCTATAAGTAGCCTAAGCTTCTCCACTACCAACATAAGCTTCATGAGAGTAAGCCTCAAGATCAAGGGCATGGCCTATTGATTTGATGTTCCTAAAGTTTAACACAGTATCAGGGGATTTCCTGATGGTAAAGTTTAATAGCTTCATATTTTTCCTCCCATCCCTCAAGGGACTTTGCCAATACTTTTTGGTTATCTGCTTAATATACTCTAGGATGTATCCAGGCATTGCATTAGGCTATATGGGATTAAAGGACCTCTTTTTTTTTTTCTGTGCTCCCTTTGTTTCAGTTGTTCAAATGAGCTAAACAGATAGGTTGAGTTAGATTATGGGCTACAGAAAATTTCGGTTCCAGACTAAATAAATCTTTCTTCCTTTGGTCTCAAAGAGTATGTGTGGTTCTAAAATACAGACATTGTCTTCCTTACCCCTGTGTTCTGAATTACTCTAACCCCAACCTGATCAGCTTCATTCTTATCTCTAAATATCAGGTTTTATATATGACAGCCTATCGAAATCCAGAAATAATTTATCACTCCAGACTTAATGGGTCTGCTATAAAAGCCTACAATATAGGCCCCTGTTTTTTGTAAACATTTTCTAAAGGAGACCATACCATTATTACTCTTTTGAAGAGATTGTTTTTGTTACAATGGAAACATATTCTTGGGTTGAAAAAAAGCACTTTCAAGTCATATATATAGTTTTTAAATATCTGCTAAAATAAATGTCAATCTAATGAAAGAGACTGCTATTAAAAC
Source organism: Myrmecophaga tridactyla (assembly GCA_004026745.1). Classification (NCBI taxonomy): domain Eukaryota; kingdom Metazoa; phylum Chordata; class Mammalia; order Pilosa; family Myrmecophagidae; genus Myrmecophaga; species Myrmecophaga tridactyla. Next base: position 140,770 of record PVIY010001390.1, on the reverse strand, counting down.
ATATGAATGTGGCATTTTGTTTGGATTAAACATGATTCACTTGGTAGGCAAATGTATGTATTAGAAAATATACCCAACTTAACATTAAAGGCAAACTCAAAAGCAGCTTGATCATTTAAAAGACTAACCCACTAAAATTTTTCAATTATGTATTCTGAAGCTCCCTATAATTATGACTGTTCATAACATGTCATTTTTCTGTTTTATTGGGTATGCAACAGTATAGTTAAATCACATATAATTCGTCTCTGAGACTGTTTTTAAAATGTTACTGTAAGTGAATGCATAGATGAAGAAATGATCCAAAAATTTCCCAATATATAATATTCAAATGTAAGTGTCTTTTATATGAGAAACTAAACACATTCTTTTCAGGAAAGTAATTTAATGTTTTCCCCAATGACTCTTGAAATTTCTTACATATATTATTCTAAACTTTATTCTATTGTATTGATCTTCAGAAGACAAAAATAATTATATAACATAGTCTGACAACATAATCCAATTTTCATACTATTTTAAAATTCTTTAACCTTTGATATTAAAATCCAAAAATAAAAGTTCATTTTTAAAATAAAATGTATTGATTTGCCAAATTTCAGACAATATATGTAATGGGAGACCTAATATATTAAGAGTTCTTCTTTTACAGCATCTATTTTTCATATATTATCTACCTTTACATAGACTAATATAGAATAGCTAAAATCAAATCAACAATGAAATAAATAATATGAGGATTTCATTCTATCCTGCCTTTGTTTGCGTTGAATGAAATTTAATAGTATGCAAGAAAACCTGAAACTATTCTGAGCATGGATATTGTATTAGTTTCTTATTGCTGCTATAACAAATTATCCCAAATTTAGTGGCCTAAAACAATGCACATATTATGCTGCAGTTATGGAGGTCAGCAAAAATGGGTTTTACTGGTTAGATTCAAGATATTGGCAAAGCCACATTTCTTCTGGAGATTGTAGGGAAGAATTCTTTCCTTGTCTCTACCAGATTCTAGAGCTTGCCAGCATGATTGGCATCCATCCTGTCTTCTATTTCTGCAGCGTAGCATCTTGGAGATATCTTCACCTTGCCTTCCTTGACTCTATCTATACTGCCTCTTTCTTATAACACTCTTGCGATAACATTGGGTTCACTCAGGTAATCCAGCATCATCAGTCTCTCCATATTGGGGTCCTCAATTTAGTCACATCTGCAAGTTTCTTTTTGCCTCACAAGGTGACATTGTCACAGGTTCCAGGGATTAGGATGTGGATATTTGGGGGGAGCATTATTTAAGCTACCACAGCCATGCTTGGTTTTTCTGAAATACTTAGGTATATGAAGAAACAGGACCTTTATCAGTTAATATGCTATTTTAAAACTATCATTATACAGATTCATCAAAAGAACTCCAAAGGCAGGAGGAACTTTTTTTTAAAATACTTAATAGCCCTGGGGCCTGCAACTTTTCCATTCTTTTTTGAAATTCCACTTTTCATTGATGGGAGTGATTGCTTTCCACTGCCCTCAGCCCTCTTGGCTCTGCTGCAGACAGCTCACCAAAGGTGATCAATCTAGTTGAAGGCCAGTTGTTTATGAGCTCACTTTGAAAAATTGTCTGATCAAATAGAGATCTTCTAGGACAGTATTGCTTTTGCTCTTTAGGGTTTGCATGGGCAGATATGGGAAGAATTAGGCAGCTTTCAAGGGAATCTGAAATTAAAACAGCAAGATAAGGTTGCCAGAAAAAAAATATACAGCACCCAGTTAAATTTAAATTTTGGATAATCATAAAGTAATGTTTTAGTCAAGCATGTCCCAAATATTGCATGGGACATACTTAAACTAAAGAAAAAATGGTTTTGTTTATCTGAATTTCAAATTTAATTGGGCACCTGTAATTTTATTAGCTAAATCTAGCAATCCTGCAGAGAAATGCTAATGGATCCTAAGTGACCATGAGCTAGCTTAAGTTACAAGGAAACTGAAAGTTGTGGGGAAGCAGAAGCTGTAAGATGGAGTACAGTTTGAGGGTAAGTTGTTCTTTGTATTAAACAAGCAGGAAGTTCATTTGCAAAATAAGTAAAGAGGAGAGCTCTCATAAATCTTTAAGAGAAAGACAAATACTATGGTATTAATGGACAAATGATACCAATAGTCAATTCATAAAAGGAGATGTAAAAATTAGCTAATAAACATGTGAAAATATGTTCACCTACTCTGATAATTGAAGGGATGTCAAAACAATGAGATGTTATTTTTTCATGCCAAATTTATAAGTAGAGATAAAAAGATTGGCAATATTCAAAGTTAGCAAGAATATGGGAAACTTGGGTCTCCCATGCATTTTGTGTGTGTGTGTGAAAATCTAAATTGGCTTAAATTTTGAAGGAGTATTCAATGGTATGTTATCCAAAGATATGCATGAGTTATGAAAATATAGGATCATATCAGGAAATCTCCTTTCAGTTTCCTAGAGGTGGTGCTTGAAGAACTTAGGCCCTTTAGCCAACTTCTTTGGTAGGATGGATTCTCACCAGCCTTTAAGCAAATGTAATCAAAGAGCTATTCCCCCAAAGAATCTCTAGACAGAAAAGGAATTTCACGTTTATTAGTCTCAGGTCTGTCCTCTTCTTTCCATTTTTAACATTTACTTCTTTAATCCAAGCCCCTATCATCTAGCTCCTATTTTCCCAAGAACCACTTCAGCCCACCAAAATTCCCTTTCCATCCAAAAGTAAGAATAATCATTTTCAAAGTGCAATTATGATCCTGGAATATTCATCTCTTCTAGTTCCACATCTTTGTTCTTACATAGAACATTTCTTTGACTTCCTCTTGCTATTGGGATAAAGACCAGCGATCATAAACCAAAATCCTTGATTTGGCTACTGACTACACGTCAGAGTTTTTTGCATTACATTGGCCTCACTCTCTGTGCACCTGTCACCCAGCTTTCCTCAGCTCCTGCAGCATATCATGCTGTCTTCTCAACAGGGCTTCTGACCTGCCATCCCTCATGCCGCCCCCTCTATTCTCTATTTGATTGGTCAACTCTTACTCATTGATCACACCCTACTCTAACCTGGCTTACTCAGGAAATCCATCTCTGATCTCAATGACTTGGTAGAATCTCCAGTTATATGAGCATTGGTGGCTCTGTGTTGCACTCTCCTTCCTAGCACTAGACATGCTGGAATGTATGTCTTATCTCTGTGGTTATTTAAATCATGTCTCTCTTACCAACTAGAGACTGAGCTGTATGTGTGCAGAAATCATGTTGGATTTTCTCACCGTTGTGGCCAAGAATCTCAAAAAAGCTTGCTGAATGTATGAATAAAACATTTATCTGTTTACTACAGATAAATCTATTGGCTGGGTAAATAATATAAGCAGGGATAAGAGAGTTTCCATCTCAAGTTTCTGATAAAGGCTTGAGTTTCCCCAAATTACCAGTTACTGGAAAAGGGAGATTCCAAGTTTTCAGTTAATATCATTTGCCATTAATTCTAATTTTAATGATGACTAAGGTCTTTCCAAGACCTTGTTTTCCACAATAGTTATAACTACCCTTTTTGAGATTGATGAGTTGCACCGAATGATGGAAAAGGCACAGCAGGTTACTTGGTGGTAAGCTTAAACTGCTTTGGATAAGACTGTCATTTCAGAATTTGTTAACTCTGGCCTTGAAAAGCTTTGCAGATTCAGCATAAATTACCTACATTGACCATGCATGGATTTTACTTATGACATGAACTGGTATAGCAAAATCTAATAGTTTGATGAAAATAGTGGAAAACAATTTTGAGGAAAAATGCTTTTATAAATAAAGCTTTCAGCCAATTTTCTTGCTTTTCCTTAAAATTCTCCCTGAGCAGTCCTAATGTATATTTTCCCTCATTATTTTCTCAAGGCAAGCAATAACTAATTCAATTCGCTAGGGTTGAGTCAAGTCTAGAAATTTTAGTTTAGGTCCTCATGATTTTATTTGAAAAACAATTTAAAAATTATGAAACAGAAATTATTTTAAAATTATGAGACGGATTTAGAGAAATGTTATCTAATGATGTAGTGTGCTATAATGTGCTAAGTATAATAACTATGTATTAAATTTGGCTAAAAATCTGGGCTTCTACAGTTTATTCAGCCTATTGAATATGATATGTTGCCTGGTATCTGCTGCCAGAGTATTGCTTCTAGGCAGGTTAATCTGTATTCCTAGCATGACACCCTGTGGCTAGACATACCAATAGCAGAATGCTCACTTATCATTCTCCTTTTTATCTTTGTGAAAAAAATAGCCCTTATAAAATGCAATTTATATATCTTGTAGACAAACTCATTTTAATGCTTAAAATGGTTTAACACTATTAAGAAAACATTTCAATGTTTATATCTCAATATCTGTGTATGATCACTCTCGGTAACAAGTAGACAAGGAATTTTCCCTTAAGAATTGTTCCTAACATTTCATAATGCTTCCATCTTAAGGCGCGTGCTCACCTCTATTGTGTCACTGCAGTCTCAGGTCAATATTGAGTCTCTCTAGTCGCAGTGTTAGTTTTTCTCTTTTATAATAGTAGAAATTGGGGGTTAGGAGGGTTAATAGATTTCTTCCAAGTCCTCTGGCTGCTAAAATGATAAAGAAGCTTTGCACTGAGGTATTTTGAATTTAAAATCTATTGCATTCCTCAGGGAATCTTACTGTAATAAAATCAACTAATAATTAAAAATATGGTCCTTAATGATTTCATCAATTAAATATATTTTCTTCTATAAAAACAAAAACATAAACAAAAAGCTTTCTGCTTCCAAAGAGAATGGGTACTGCATTATTAGCATATTTTGCCTCCTAACTGCCTCTATAATTCTGACCTTCAAGAGCGGTCAATGTCCTTGTACATTCATTCTCTGCAAACTCCTGTGACCCATGAACATTCAGAGAAACATTTACTGAATTACTCTCAGTCCAGCTTATTTGGCACGAGTCGTGATGCTGAGCAGTATCTTGTCTTTCTTGAACTCAGTTAAATATTTCTTGTCATTTAATTTCCCACCTGTTTATCTTCCCAGATAGACCGACATCCTGAGAATGAGAGCCATGGTGTTTGTTTGTTTGTTTTTAGTGTATACAGGGCTCAAAACGACGTGCATAGTAGGTGCTTATTAATTTGATCCTAAATTATCCAGACAGGAGGAAAAAACTAGTTGTAACCCAGCTATTTGCACACACCTTCGTGCTTAACATTTATAAATTTAGCATGCAAATTGTTCTTGCTTTTAAGTACATGATTTCCTTATCATTTAATTGAATGCTTACATTTCAATAGTATAACAAGGCAGAGTAAAATGTTTGTGTTTCTAGCCTGTTGCAAACTTCCATAACATATTTACCCACATTTGATGCACCTGTTATAGAAAGAATATGCATGCAATTAAATGCATTTTTATATATTTAACTAGAAGAGTGAAAACTCCCCCATTTGAAAAATCACTCTTTATTATCCCATGCTTTCTTTCACTGCATTCTTTTTAATCTGGATATAAGAAAACTCATATTTACTTCATTCCTCATGGGTCTTGAATGCTTATCCTGGATCAGAGTGACCCAATCTCTTGTAGAAGTAAGTCTATCTCCTCCTTGGCCCTTCTGTGCTGGAATCTGCTGCTGCCTCAGACGAGTTGGAGAGGAGGGTGAACAGAAGTGAGGGAGTTGGGAGGAGCAGAGGAGATTAGGTGGTGAGGCAGTTACTGTACATTTCTGAAACTTGATCTATTTAGCACACTCTATCTTCCTAACAATCCTGAACTCCTTATGCAATCAAAGCTGGAACGTCAGCCTTTTCTCCTACAAAGCACACATTTTAATCCATTCCAGGTGTTAGAGACCCTGAAATGTTACTCAGAGGCTCGCTTTAAAGTTAAACATATTTCTCTGGATGCATACTTGCGCCAGTCTAAAGGGCTTACGTAACCAGACTGACTTCATGGCTGATTAAATATTTACTTTTTACAACTGATATACTCAGTCCACAGTACTGATAAGGCTTTTGGAAGATGATTAAGACTAACTACCACACAACGGCATCATTGTAAAGACAGAGACAAGGAAGATAGTAGGATGTGTGTTATGCGGCTCTCCGAATTAGTTCTCATTATCACTGGGCATTTTCCTCTCTCCTCATAGCTCAGAAAAATGCAAACATGCAATAAGGTGGTTGATATTAAAACTGGAAAAACAAATTACGTCGCATTCAACGATTTCCTCTGGATTTTAATCTGCAGATCATGGACTCCCATGTCAGTTAAATTTTAAACAAATAACCTAACATCTAAGGTTGCCTCACAGTCAATTTATAAGTTTCCAAAATAAAAATCCTAACAGAAAGCTTGGTCTCTTTCAGTCTTCAATTTTAAAACAGTGCTGCCAAGAGATGAGCCAATATGTGAGAATGGGAGTGTACACATGGGTAATTCCTAGGAGATAAGTGGCGGCCGACCAAAAGCAGCTCTGTCAGGCAGAAGAGAGATTGTTCAACTTTATCATGTAAATTGCTGACAACCCCTGGAGCTCAATTAGAGTTGGAATTGACATTGCCAAGGACTCCTGAAGCACACTTGCAGTGATTATACAAATCCCAATTGTGGCCCACTTGTTAGAGTGGTGAGAGCCACATACCCGATGGTAAAATAAAGAACGAAACGTTGTCTAAACTTTGGGGAGAAATCTCTCATAAACCACAATCCCTAATTCACTATAGTTTCATCATCTACAGGATATGATGACATTCAGGATCAGCTGCCAACTATTGGTATTAATTATTGAGGCTTGATTGGGGTTAGCTGCTTTTGCTTAAGGTTCCAGAATTCTCTCTTTTCAGCTGTCTTTGTAAGTCCGTGCTCTCAACGCTTGTTAGAAATGACAAGATGTGCTAAATATGACTCAAGGAGAACACATTATATTGGATGGAATCATCCTCTCCAGTTTGTCCATATATGGAATTCCCTTAAATTTAAATTTGAAATATTTCCTCTAATGGGTATCCCATGTATATCTGGGCTATGATCCTGTTCCTAAATTTTTGAAACCATAAGATTTTCTGTTACAGAATGTAAATATAAAGGTTTCCCCTGCATTTAATGGATGTTATTATTTTTAAAAAGGCAATTATCACAACATTTTTATAAATTCTACTTAAATGTCATTACCAAATATTCATAACTATAGTACAGATCAGAGCTTTTAGTTTTCTCACCATCACTACACATCATAAAATTTATGTTTAGGGAAATGAATCCTAAATTGATCAATTTCCATAGTCCACAGGTTTATCTTCTAAAGTTGTCTAAAAATCTCAAAATGGCAATAAAAACTATTCAATAAGCAAGCAAATAAGACAAACCCAGAAGCTATAAAAATAGACTACTCTTACTGTTTTGAGTTTGGTTTCTGCTCAATGAATCCACATAAAGTAATCTGGTCTCTTTGGATTAATGATGATAATATTTTCAATTTATTGTTTTCTTTTTATTTTACATATTACAGCCTCTTATTAATTTCACTTTACTCGGTGACATAACATTTCAAAACTGAGATGTTATTGCTCCCTCTTTTCCTATAATTGACAGAAAATAAATGCTCCAACGCAATCAATGCCACTTTTCCTCTTGTTAAAAACAGGCAATAAAATATAGTAAAATATAAACTTTGCTTATATTCTCTGAAAATAAAAGCACTATATGATTAACTGTACTTGAGATGTCATGAACTGCAAGTATTTTTTATGTCACAAAAATTTTTTTATCTTTCTCAATAATGAATAATAGCATATTTACTTCATTTGAAAATAACACAGCTTCTTTTGAACATATAATTTCCCTAAGATGGTGGGGAGAGATTATTTTCTTAAGATGGGAATTCCTCTAATTGCTTTCAATGCCTGTTTACTGTAATTAGGTAGAATAATTGGTAGGGACAAAGAAATTGTTATTGAGAAATCCAATGTTGAAAAGATTTTTGTTTTGGATTCATGTTATAGTTTCACTATAAATATGAAGTCCTTGAACATCTATCACCCAGTGGTTAATATTAGAATGACTGCATTGAATGCTAGTGTAACTTAATGAGAAGACTTGGCAAAGGAAGTATATTTTTCATTAAAGGAAAATTTTCCACTGCTTTATCATCATACATCAGAACTGACAGACAGTGAAATTCCATACCAGTCTTGATGTTTTTCTTTTCCATATAGGACTGTCTTCATTTACGAAGACTTAAAAACATTTAGTTTGCGTATAATATAAGCTAAATAAAAGAATTTCTCTTTTTTTACATAGTTGTATATTCATCACCATGATCATGTCTTAGAACAATTGCATCAATTCAGAAAAAGAAATAAAAAGACAACAGAAAAATTCACACATACCATATCCTTACACCTCCTCTTTATTTGAGCACTAGCATTTCAATCTACTAAATTTATTTCAACATTTGTTCCCCCTAATATTTATTTATTTTTAATCCATATGTTTTACTCGTCTGTCAATAAGGTAGATAAAAGGAGCATCAGACACAAGGCTTTCACAATCACACAGTCACATTATGAAGGCCATATCATTATAAAATCAACTTCAAGAAATTGTATTATAATTATAAAATGATATCTGCATGTCTCATAGTCAACCAATTTTGCAGAATTATTCCTGCTATTGATTTATTCATTCAAACAAAATTGATTGTACACTTGTTGGATGTAGAGGACTGAGCTAAGTAGTGAGATGAAAAAAGAAAACTGCAAATGCTAAAAGCTCATAACCTAGAAGAGAGAGCAGATACATCAACTCTTGAGTAAAATACATTGTGAAAATGCATTATAATAAGAGGTCTGAACATCTTAATGTTCTATTATAGTCTCTGACTTCCTCTCTCAGTTCTCTGAAATGCTTTTTACCATCATTTGTCATTGAACTCAACTAACTCATGCTTTGAAACTTTGCTCTGCTCATGTGAAACCTCCATTAGACATTGTTTATTTTTCTATCCATCTAAGGGCAAAAGGATACTCCCAGGCTTCTTGTTACACATCACAGCACTAATCATGGTGATTTTATTGTCTATACATTTTGCTTCCTACTGGACTAAATTTGTTGTAACATTTCTTTGTGCATTCCCAAATAAGCTTGACCACAGAAAGTGCTTAAAATTGGTTAAGTGCATACATGAAACTTGAAGTTTTAGAGGGTAAGAGAATATAAAAGTGAGAACAATTAATGCTGTTGCTGTAGGAATAGGGGTACAGATTAGTCTGGGAAGCTTCCTTGGTAATGATGACATTTGAGCCAGATCTTTTAGAGAAGGAAAGAGAAGGTAAAGTGCATGTCTGGGAAAAAAGAACATTGTGGATCAGTTACACAGATTGTAAATTAGTGTTACAGAAATATCTCTCTACTTTTTTGATAACTGTGTTCTCTTATTTTAACTTCTAAGTCATCCTTTGTACTTTTGAATATGTTTACATATTGCATTTTCTAAATCTACTACACAATTTGACTTAAAATGCTACCTTCCTTTTCTCTTCTATTCCTGTATGATTTGCATTGAAAGATTTATAATAGGTTTGACAAAATAATTTTCTGCCATTTAAAATGACCCGGAAAGTAGCTCAAAGTTAGAAGTAGATATTAGGCAAATCTCATAATGAAACTCTTGGCATGCTCAGTTGCTGAATCTGACTATTGTTCTCTCTTTGTCTCTCCATACCGAGAGAGTATGCCATTGGCACAGACAGTTTTTCTTTAAACTTTTTATTTTGAAATAACTTCAAATTTACAGGACAGTTGGGAAAATAATACAAACCCATACAGAGAACGCCAACATACGCCCACACCCCCATCACCCAAATCCAACAATTTCAACATTTTGCCATATAATTCAATCTATCCATCTGATTATCTAATCTATCTATCTACCATCAGTCTAACTATCTATAGATGTTGACACGTTATTCAAAGAAAGACTATTTTGACTTGGTTTGAACAGCATCCTAACAGCTAGTGTATGTCCCCAGGAACTAGAACTGTAATAATTTGTCTCCTTTTAATGGAATCCAGTAGTTCCAGGAGGATATGGTCCAACAGTAGAGTTATTAGTGAGAATTTATTCAGAGAAGTTTGCAAAGTGGGTGGAGTTTCGATGTGGTGGTGGGTCTCCATAGAACCCTTGGCTTCACATTTTATCCTGGCTACATAGATCCAGAACTTTTCCTAGTGGAGCTTTTAGCGGAATCATGATCCTGAATCTGACTGCTATGGTTTGCACAGATGCTTACTGGGTGGGCCCTAAGAGGGAATCTGGGAGAGTTTATGGATTGAATTTGTGCCCCCCCAAAAGACATGTTCTAGTCCTGACCCCAGTCCCATGAATGTGACCTTATAGGGAAACCGGATCTTTGAAGATGTTGTTAGATAAGATGAGGCCAAACTGGATTTGGATGGGTCCTGATCCACTATGAGTGGTGTCATGAGGGGAAAATTGCACACCGATAGAGAGAGAAGACAAGATGTGAGGAGAGAGGCAGACACCTCTACAAGCCAAGGAAACCCTGGGGGTCACCAGAAACCAGGAGATGCTCATAGAACAGACTCTTCTCTAAGATATCAAAGGACCCGTTATCCTGCCAATAGCTTGATTATGGACTTGAAACCTCCAGAACTGTGAGACAATAAATATCTGTTGTTTTATGATATCAAACTTGTGGTACTTTGTTACTCCAGGCCCAGGAAATTAAGACAGGGAAAATGAGCGGAGGGACTACTAAAAGGGAAAATCAGGAAGCAAATGTCAGGAGGCACTATTACTGACATCTTAAGACTTGAACTTTTTAATTATCTTTGTAATTATTTTTGCCTTTTTGTTTATTTCAATAAAATGTAATTTTTTACTTAAATATTGAGACTGCACAAATAAATATTAACTACAAATTTAATACAATATTTTTTTAAATGAGCATATCATTGTGATTGATATTGACGAGGATAAGAAAAGGGAACATATTTGCATCTGGAGTTTTCTCATACATTAGAAAAAATGCTAATGCTAAGGTATATTGACTTGTAGCTTTTACATATTAAATGGACTAATTTACTCTTGCATTACTTTTTGCTATTGTTTGTCATGTGGAGATTATTTTAGTGTTCCACGTAATAGCTGTTTTTTTGTTATATTGTTAGGGTATTCTTTTCCTTTGCAACAGTGTTTTAACAATTGTTTTAAGGACAGCAGGAAATAATAAATCTGAAAAGCACTGACAAATTTAAGGCACTATAAAATATTGTAATACTATGCAAATTTTGAGGCATGAATATTTTTTAAAAACTTATTAATCAGTTTTTTTAGTCTCCCCAAAACTCTTTTCTGAGAAAGAAAAAGATTTCAAAGTCTTAAAATGCTTACTCTAATTCTTTACTTGGCTATCATGTTGACATTTATCTTACAATAAAAAAATCAACTCAAAATAAAAGGAGAACTCATGGTTAAGTACTCATTTTCTTATTTGTTTTGTTTTTCTACGCTTAATTGATTTTATTCAGGTCAATGGACAACCAAATAATTTCTTCTGGGTGACAAATTGCTTAACTTTAACTAGAAAGTCAGACTGTTCAATGTGAAGGTATCTGGAAAAATGCAACTCCTGAGGGCATATGTTCCAGGGCTGTGATCAATAAATTAATTGAAGCTACAACCAGGAATACCCAGCCTGCTCTTCAAGTGACCTGCATTAGTCCTTTACTGATTTCTTTATTTTAAGTATATAATATATATTTATAGTTGAGAAGGCAAGCTCTCCATATTATCCTCTCTTCTCCCCTCCCACCAAAAACCAAAGTCAAGACTTCGTAAGCCTTTCCACTTCCAGTGGAAATGCAGAATTATTGAATCATGTTAAAAAATATCTAATCAGGTTGTTGATTGAAGGTGTATACCTTAATTTGAGGAAAATTGATATCTTTGTAAAATTGAGTTTTCTCCAGGAACAAGATGTCTGATTTCTGTTTTGTGTGCCTTCTTTGAATATTCTAAATAAAATTCAAGATAGTGTTTTAAAATTGGTTGTACAGGGTGGGCCATAGTCGCTCAGGAGGCAAGAATGCTTGCCTGCCATGCCAGAGGACCCGGGTTTGATTCCCGGTGCCTGCCCATGTAAAAAAAAAAAAAAATTGGTTGTACATTTCCTAAAATTCCTAGTGGATTCTTGCGAATAAGCAATGGTAAAGCCAATAATGATAACATTTCCTTTTCTTTTAAAATGTTTCTTAGCATTTTCATTATAAACAACTTATTGAACAATTTTACAAACTAGTGGTGAGGGCAGTGTGATGGTGGCTCAGTGGCAGAATTCTCGCTTGCCATGCTGAAGTCCTGGTTTTAATTCCTGGTGCCTGCCCATGCAAAATATAATAATAATTAAAAAAAAACTAACGATGATAATTCTTGCCATAGGATTGTATCAGTTATTGTTTTATTGTAATATTGGCTCTTGCAATAGCTTAGAGCTAAGCACTCCAGAAAATAGTGTTCTGAATCCTAGTCTATTTCTGTGGGTGTGAACCCACTGTAAACAGTACCTTTTGATGAAGTTATTTCAGTAACCTTTAAACTCAGTATGGCCCAACTGAGTCAGAATGAGTCTTAATCCTATTACTGGGGTCCTTCATGAACAGACACATAGAGAGAGACAGCCCTGGAAAAAAGCTGGAAGTCAATCAAATCCAGAGAAGCTAGGAGAGGTGACCATGTACTGTCATGGGACAGAAAAGCCAAGAGCCAAGGCTAGCCAGCAGTCAGCCCCTTAACACCATAGTCTTCTGGGGAGAGCATTGCCTTGATTTTGGACTTCTCCTAGCCTCAAAACTGTGAGCCAATAAATTACCATTGTTAAAATTACTATTGCATGGTATTTGTTTCAGCAACCAGGAAAGTAAAACAGCTATGATACGAGATTATTCTTTATTACTTTAATGAAGAAGTGGTAAAGAATTTATCTGACATATATGAATCCCATAATTTATGGGTGGTGGATTTTAAATTGAGATCTCAAATTTAGATTTCTCGTCTCACCTTCAAAGATGCATTTTAATAAAATTGGCTCTGAATCTCCACTTGGATGTCCTACAAACATCACTGGTTCACTATGTCTCTCAGACACCCCCAAACCATCACACCTAGAACTTAATGTGTCATCTTTCCTATCTCACCTCCACTTTCAATCTATATTTCCTGTTTCGGCCAAACCATCTACCTAATCACCTGAACACCAACTTTACTCATTCTCTTCCTTCAAAACACGTAATAAATTTATTTCCAAGTCCCCTTGATGCTACTTTCAAATTATCTGGAGAAATGGGATAGAGCGAGGAGTGGGTAGAGGTAATCTGAGGAACAGGTGACTATTCTCTAGGGATTTTGGAGACACTAAGGAAGAAAGACCCAATAGAAGTCCTGGTTTTCTTGAAGACAACGAGTTGAGTTGTATATGAAAGACAAGGTTGAAAAGTGTGGATCTTGTCCAGTTTAGGTTGCACATGCTTGTAGTAGCAGCCAAAATCACTGAGCATAGCCCAGCTTCTGTTTCTGTTCTCATTATGAATCAATCACAGTGGAAGTAGCCCAGCACGTTCAGAGAAGGGATAGGCACAATGGCCATCATGGGATGTGTCATTGCAAGACGCCTTTCCCACTGTCTGCTCTGTGGCATTGGTGATTTTAAAACTTGTTCCCATCTTATTATTTAGCTCCTTCCATTATAAATTTGTAGTTGCTAGTAGGGCTCTGAGGATTTGGATTGCCATCTTCAACTGTCAAAAATGTTTTGTTATCTACTTATACTTTTCTTTCAAACCTCTCTATACTTTCACTCTCTCTGTCTTGATTTGCTGATTATCACAGAAAAGTAAATTTTTCTCCATTGCTCCTTTCTCCTTTTTCTCTTTTTTCTGCCACTGCCTTTATTGTTTCCTCTCTTTTTTGTCATTTCATTGATGAACTAAAAAAGACAGATGGCATTGTTAATTATTTACTGGCATCAAAAATGGGAATAGTAAAAAAAAAAGAAAAAACTGGGAATAGTATATGTTGAAAAGAAATTTGGACATTCACGTTAAGAAAGACACACAGAGACGCATTAGGTCTTAAAACCACCGTGCTTACCTCTAACTGGAGGTATTCCACAAGTAATGAAATGTAGTTGGGCCATAAAGTTATAGTTCCATGTTTAGAAGTTCTTGGTCAGCTTTTCTTCCACTTCCCTGAAGTTGGCAAATATTGCAAAGCTTGGTGAATAATTCCTATATTATTACCACTAGATACAATTCTTTTTTTTCAGTCACTCTCATCATTCCTGACAGATAACTTTAATTTCTGCTTCATCTCAGCCTTGCTATTCTTTACTCATTATTCATCGCTTCACTCTCCCATCATCTTCACCAGGAAGTCTCTAAACCCTTCACTTGCACCTCGAGTTCTGATTGAGTTAGGTACTCATTTTTTGTACACAAGCATGTGAATTTATCAAAGTATGTTATAATGGTCAGTTTATATGTCTTTCTATCCCACTACACTCTGGGGCCTTGAGAGTCAAAGATAGTACTTTACTTTTACATTGGCATCCTAAGCACTTCGAATAGACCCTGGCATATAAAATTAAGAGTATGTCACAATCATGCAGTGCTAAATCTGGGCCAGACTCTATTCTGAACACTTTATAAAAAGACTCATTCAATCCTCCCCAAATCACTAGGAGATGGATACTATTACTCCCCTGATTTTACAAGTGATGAAACTGAGACACAAAAAGTTTGCAAATCCTGCCCAAGGCCACACAGCCTGTAAGTGGCAGAACTAGGATTTAAATTCTAGAGAGGTCTGGCTTTAGTGATTATGCTCTTAACCTTTATATAATATAGTCTCATTATAGCTGAATGGTTTTGCTACTTTATAGATACCTTTAACATTAGGATATTTGAAAATACTATTATTAATAGTTGTTTTTAGTGTTATGGTAACATAAATAAAATACTGTGGCTTAAAATATTTTTGTGGAGGTGTAGAAATCCATGTTTTCAAGCACTGCCACTATGACAAGCTGTTGATTTTAAAACAGCAAATTTTTCTGATAGAGCTTATTTTATGCTGTTGGCTCTTAAACTGGGAAATTCTAATAACAGGCGAACATGATAATATATGATATAAACAGAGAAACATCATGTATTTTTTGAATGCGTTATCTTACCAGAGATGTTAACACCATTGCAAAAAGTGTTAAAAAAATTGAATACCTGTCAGGGATTCTTTTGAAGGAAATTTTTTTTGCTCAGGACATCACATTTAATAAGAAGAGCAAGTTGAATTTATTGAGCACCTACAAAGAGTTGCATTTATTCCAAACATTTTACAAGTATTAAATATTAATCCTCATGACTGACATGCTTTCATAAATATCATTTTTCCTATTTATCCACTTAAATAAACTGAGGCTCAGGGGAGTTTAAGTAAATTACCCAAGGTCACAGAATGAAATGCAATAACTACTTGTTAATTTAATAAGTGTCTTGGAGTTGACAAACTTAAAAAAACCTCTAAAATATTTATCAGTTCTCAGATTCCATCTGCACTGATAATAATCATATTTGTGACAGTGACATCCTTTGAATAGCCTCTCTAATATTTCAAAAGATTAGCAGTTCATGTGACTGAAGCCGCCTCAATAAAAAAATGCAGCTCAATTGGTCACGTCTTATTCCATTTGTGACACCGGGATATGCTCCACAAATTTTGCCCATAGAAGATCTTGATTCTTAAATGTATAGTGCAAGGAAAAAAAAAAGATTTTGTTGGCATGGGGGTCAGCAGGTATAACTGGATTATAGGGGTGACGGTTCGAGTCCCTGATACAGACGTGGTAATGGTTTTGCTAGTTTGTAATCAAGTCAAGGTTTTGGTGTGCAGCCCTCAGTGGAACTGGTGCCAGTCTTTATATCAGCTCATCCCCTGCCATGGCTTGAATGTTTTTCCAGGAAACTTAGTGTTAAGTCAATTTCCCCATCATTTCCCAAGTTTCTGTGAGTTACCTATATGTTCTGAGAAAACTTTATTCTGTTTAAAGCAGTTAGAAAAGCTTCTGTTTCCAACTGAGAACCTACACAATACAAGTTATTTTAAAAATAGACTCAGTCTCTCTCAGCTAAAAAGGGTATGTTAGTATTTTTGAATGTTCGGCTGTTTTTTTAATGATATTGCGATTGGGTTTTCCTTCTCTTTTTAGATTGAACTCAAAGTTATCTAGGTTATTGTTGAAAAGTATTTCTTCCATTCCATGGAAGTTACTCCTTTTCCTTTTGTAGAACAATTCTGACTCATCTTCTCAGTTTTTTAGATGTAGATGCACATGCTTAATGCAGGGATAAAGTAATGTCTAGAAGGGTACTTGTTTTAAAAACCAAGTGTATTTTCAAATGCACATTTATTTCTATACTTGTTTTCATAAAAATGACTAAATATTTCTTCCCATTTTTCCATGGAGGATAATTTACATTACTAATGAGCTGCTTCAATTGCAGCGTACAAAACCCTTGAATAGAAAAGGACATGCAGCCACCGAATGGAACACAGAATTGAACAGCAACCCAGCGTCTTCTACGTCCTTAAGCAGTCTTGGGCATTACCAGCATTTGTACAATTACACTGGACTCTTCATTATAGGAGGAAGACACCACAAATAAACTAAAAAGAATTCAAGAATGGGTGCTATTGGCAAAGGGTACAGGCATAAAGCAAAGTAATTACAGTGATAATGATGATGGTAGTTGTTCTAATTTGCTAGCTGCCAGAATGCAATATACCAGAAATGGAATGGCTTTTGAAAAGGAGAATTTAATAAGTTGCTAGTTTAAGTTCTAAGGCAGAAAATGTCCCAATTAAAACAAATCTATAGAAATGTCCAATCAAAGGCATCCAGGGAAAGATACCTTGGTTCAAGAAGGTGACGAAGTTCAGGGTTTCTCTCTCAAGTGACAAGGCACATGGTGAATACAGTCAGAGTTTCTCTCTCATCTGGAAGGGTACATGGCGAACACGGCGTCATCTGCTAGCTTCTTCTCCTGGCTTCCTGTTTCATGAAGCTCCCCTGGAGGCATTTTCCTTCTTCATCTCCAAAGGTCATTGGCTTGTGGGCTCTCTTCTTCTCGTGGCCATGTGGTTCTTCTCTGCTCTCTCTGAATCTCTCATTTTCCAAAATGTTTCCTCTTTTATAGGACTTCAGAAACTAATCCAGACCCACCCAAATGAGTGGAGACACGCCTCTACCTAATCCAGTTTAACAACCACTCCTGATTAAATCACATCTCCATGGAGATTATCTAATTACAGTTTCAAACATACAATACTGAATAAGGATTAGAAGAAATGTCTGCCTTTACAAAATGGGGTTGGTATTAAAATATGGCTTTTCTAGGGTCCATACATCATTTCAAACCAGCACAGTAGTAATAATAACAATAGTAAAAATAATTTTATTCCAAAATCTTTCAGTTTTATCATGAAGATTTTTATAATGACATTGAGTTCCTTGTGAGATTTTTCATTTAATTTTATGAACAAATGAAAATTATTTTGTTCCAAGTAGGAAGAAATTGGAAGGCATAGAAAGTAAAGAAATAACCATCAAAATTTTATTTGCTTTTGGTAAAGTCATAAGCTTTAATTATTAAAAATATATCTGAAAAAATATTTATATACCTGATAAAATTTGAAATCTAGCACTCTGTCATGTTTTGCTTGCCAACATTGTAAACAATGAGAAATAATTGTCATTTTTAGTAGGTTTATTGGAACCTCAGAAATAAAATATACCTTGGAAGAGGAAACATTTTGTAAAAATTATATCTACAATTGCTTTTACCCACAAGTACTAAGAACAGTGCAGTGAGGTGACTGCATTATATCTAAACCTGTTAAGTGAAATGAAATATTGCTCAATTTATTTCTCACTTTATAGAATGAATAAAAAGAAATATGTTAGGAATTTATCATCCTATACATTGAAAGCAGTGATCCTGGAATAGATCTCTCTTAAATGCCCTTTTTGAAAAAAATCAGATTTTCCTACAGCCTATACAGAATGAATGATTAAAAATCACCCATGGTATGAAATATAGTGCACCCTGTCAAATAATTGTCAGCCTTTGGGGAAAATAGCACTATTAAACACTCTGGACTTCAAATCAATAGGTTGGGCCAATTTGTGGAAGGAACCCAGAGGTCTTCACAGCTTTGAGAACTTTACGACATAAGAGTGTCACCTCACAAATAATCATTGGCTTACTGGAATATCAGCAGGTTAGAGATGGAAGAGACCTTATGAATTCTCTCTCTAAATCTTCACAATTT
Organism: Myrmecophaga tridactyla; assembly: GCA_004026745.1. Taxonomy (NCBI): domain Eukaryota; kingdom Metazoa; phylum Chordata; class Mammalia; order Pilosa; family Myrmecophagidae; genus Myrmecophaga; species Myrmecophaga tridactyla. The sequence continues at coordinate 122,328 of PVIY010001390.1, read as the reverse complement.
ACAGAATGAGAAATTATGTATCAGACGGGAGAAATAACTAGGCCAATAAAACATGGTGAATTAATGGCAGAGTGAGATGCAACCTCATGTTATGCACTTATCAAATCAGCTAATTCCTACTTTGCAATATATATATTATAAGATTATCACACTCGGTAGCTTACTTAAAGAGAAGTAAAATGTGTACTAATAATGCTTTGTTAGTATTTAGAAATATTTTCATAAAAAGAAATATTGAGTACCTACTTGATATGCTAAATATTCTGTGTGTTTTTCTAACACTTACAATAACCTGGTAAGACAGTTACTACTCTCATTTCAAAGATAAGGAAACTGAATGTCAAAATATTTATATGACTTGCCTGAGGTTACATGGCTAACAAAATACTAAAATGGGAGCACAAGCCCCATTACAATAGAAACTTAAAAAAAAACAAAATGGTTGGGGGCAATGTGGTAGCCTGAATTATATATCCCAGAAAAGAAATCCCCTCAACCTTAATCCATTTCCATGGATATGAACCTACTGAAAATAGGACCTTTTGAAGATGTTATTTTCAGTCACGTTCTGGCCATCTAAATCAGGTTGGGCTTTTTTCGGATTACTGGGGTCCTTTATAAACAGAATGAAAGTCAGACATAGAGAGAGAGAAAGCCACAGGAAGAGCAGGAAGCCAGACTCCAATGGATCATGGAAGAGATGTGAATGGATGTGCATTGTCATGTGACAGAAAAGCCAAGGAACTCTAAGAATTTCTGGCAGCCAGTTCCAAAATACCACAATCTTTGAAGAGAAAGCAATCACTTTGACAATGCCTCTTTTTGGACTTCTAAACCTCAAAACCATGAGTCAGTAAATTTCCATTGTTCAAGCCAGCCCATTATATGGAATTTGTTTTAGTAGCCAGGAAACTAAGACAGGCATTTAACACTGTAAACTATCATTATAAAGACAATGAATTTAGGTGGACAGTATTTTTTCTTAACAGTGTCGCTATTGGGCATTAGATAAATTTATTAAATAGACTGTGAATAGCTTCTTACCACATCAAAAAACTTAAGGGGTTGAAATACACACTCTCTGAAACATTTTTATTTGTGTAATTCTAAAAATGCATTATACATGTGTGCTGGTATGAAGTTGCTATGCACCCCAGAAAAGGCCCTGTTCTTTTAACCCATTTCTGTGGGGTCAGATCAATTGTGAGTGGGATCTTTTAATTAGATTGTTTCAATTGAGATGTGATCCAGCCAATTCAAGGTGGGTCTTAATCTTTTACTTGGAGTCATTTATGAGAGAAGAAAAGGCAGAAAAACCCAAAAGAGCTTAGAGAGAAATGCCCTGAAGATACTAAGGGAGAACACACAGACACTCAAAGAGAAACCCACTGGAAATAGAAGCTGAAAGCAATGGAACCCAGGAGAAAAGGACTGGCAGACACTGGCCATATGCCTTCCGACATGACAGAGGAACCCGGGATGCCAGCAGCCTATCCTCAGAGGTGGTATTTTCCTCTTGATGACTTAATTTGGACATTGCCTGAGAACTGTAAATTTGTGAACTAATAAATCCTCAGTATAAAAGCAACCCCATTTCTGGTATACTGTATTCTAGCAGCGTTAGCAAACTGAAATATGTAATAATTCTCAGGATATTTTAATCTAGCATACTCTATTTCATGACTATATTAAAGAATATCTTATTTTCTTTCTTCTTTCTTTAAGTAAGTTCTTAAAAATTTTATAAGATTAGTACCAGTCACATACCACACTCAGAAACCCCTTTAACCATAATAGCACATGCAAGAAAATAAAAAGGAATCCTTAATTGCTAAGTTAAAATCTATTGTTGATTTTTCCTTATTTTTATTGGGCTGAGATTACATGCTAAAAGAACATGCTTAAAGTATGTTCTTTACTTTTCAATGGGACAATTAGTCTAATTATTATTGGAAATGCAACTATGTGTACAGAATTTTAAGAGACTCTCAGGTATCTTTAGCTTTGTCTCATTTTACATTATTATTTCCTTGAACAAAGCTGTTTCTAACTTTTTTTATTAGAGAAGTAGGTTCACAGAAAAATTATGCAGAAAATACAGGGTTCCAATATACCCACCACACAAGCAGTTTTCCATACTATTATCATTTTGGATTAGTGTGGTACCTTTTTTTTACAATTGATGAAACAATATTATTATAATTATGGTATTAAATATAGTCTATAGTTTACATTAGGGTTCACTCCTTGTGTTGAATAGTTCTATTGGTTAATTATTTTTATTCTGATAATATATATATATATATACAGCACAAAATTTTCTATTAAAATCACTTTCAAACATATCATTCAGTGTTGTTAATTATAATGTACTACCACCACTAACTGTTGCCTTAACTTTTCCATCACCCTAAATGAAAACTCTGTACCAGTTAAGTATTAACACCACATTCTTTCCCACCTGTCCCTCTATATAGTAACCTATATATGAGTTGAGTTTATGACTATGAATTTACATTTTTCATTATTTCAATATTAGTGAGATTATACGGTATTTGTCCTTTTGTGTCTGGATTTTTTTATTCAAAATGGCATCTTCAAATTCATCCATGTTGCAGCATGTATCAGGACTTCAATCCTTCTTATGGTGAATAATATTCCATTGTATGTATATTATATTTAGTTAATCTATTCATCTTTTGCTGGACACTTGATTTGCTTTCACCTTTTGATTATGGTAAATAATGTAACTTTGAGTCAGTGTGCAAACATCTGCTCAAGTCCCTGCTTTCAGTTATTTTGGACACTTACGAATTTCACTGAAGGGGAAGGCCCCTGTAATTTTGTTGGATTTATCTTCCATCTTTGACATCCAAATACATAACCAATAGGTCTAGAGTAGTTGCTGCTACTTACAAGGTACTAACTAAGTACCAGTAAGTCTGGAGTATTTGCTACTTCTTACTCACAATCAGTAATGATAGCATCAATATTATGGACCAGTGGGATGTCTTGTGAGAAGGAGAGATGATCAAAGTCCGTGTGGACAAGTTTATGACCGAGGGCTGGAGAGTTAATATATCCTCTGAGGTAGTAAATACTTAAGTGAAAGTATGTTGCTGGTTTTGCCAGGTGAAAAAAACTGTTTCTGGTGGTCCTCACTAACAAAATTTGAGAAAAAAGCATTTTCCATATCAATAGCAGCATACCAGGTACCAGGGGATGTGTTGATTTGCTTAAGCAAAGATACAACATTTGGAATAGTAGCTGCGATTAAGAGTCACCACTTGGTTAAACTTATGATAATCCACTCATCCTCCAAGATGCCTCTGTTTCCTGCACAGGCCAAATAGGAGAATTGAGTGGGGGATATGTTGGGAATCACCACCCCTACATATTTCAAATTCTTGATAATGAGACTAATCTCTGCAATGCCTCCAGGAATCTGGTATTGCTTGTGATTTACTATTTTCCTACATAGGCGAGGCTTTCACTTGGCCTTTCCAACTTTTATAGCATGCACTTCACAGGTCAGGGAACAAATGTGGGGATTTTGTCAGTTGCTGAGTATATCTGTATACAATTACACATTCCGAATCTGGGAAAATAATCACAGAATGGAACTGAGGGCCCAATGGACCCACAGTGAGATAGACCTGAAGTAAAACTGCATTGCTCACCTGACCACTCCTGGACCATTGTGATGTTTTGGGTGTCCTGGAATTACTGTCACTTCTGAGCTAGGTTTAGTAATCTGTGAAGCATCTGATCATTTCCTTTTCCCTAATGCGCAGTTATCCAGTCAAAAGGACAGAGGTCTCTTTGGGGAAGGTTGGAAGATAAACGGTATAAATTTTTGAGAGTGTAACAGGGTCCTTCCTTAAGGCGACTCAACCTTCCCCTCATTTGAGGGGCTCTGAGTCTGTAAACCATCTCAAGTCTAGGAATTGATTAATGGGTCATGGCTCTCTGTTTTTGTAATTCACATTAGACTTTTGTTCACTTAAACTAGAACTTTTCTGCTTAAAGAGATCAAGTAAAAATTTAGTAGACTGCTTATCTACTTTACTTCTAGGTACCCCATTATCAACAAGCCAAAGGTCTCTTTGAGTCAGTCTATTTTGATTGCTACTTTCAGTCTGCCGTCCATTATACTAGCCATGCCCATCTTTTCTTTGACAATTAAGCACTCCCACTTGGCTGCTGCCAACTCTGAACCCAATCGTCCTCACCGTGTCTAAAGATTTCAATTCAGTGACAGCAGTTCCCACAGTAATACCTAGCCTACAGAGAAGAGTGATCACAGAGCTGTTCAGGAACTATGGAGTTATTCCTTAGTTAAATAAACTAATTTATTCCTTACAGTCCTGCTGAAAGTATATTCTCTGGACATTTCTCGGTTGGGTGAATAGGTTTTATCATGCTAAATCCACTCTAGCACTTGAATCTCTCTAAAACTTTGGATCTCCCCATCTCTATTATACCTTGGTGGTTCTGGCATTTCAACCTCAGGTTATGTCAACCACCATTTGATCCATGTTTCAGCCTATCCCCCAGACAAACTATTAACACCCTTTTGTACCCCTCAAGCTACAATACTGAATCCAGAATCTTTGCTTAGTTGGACCATATCAATAAATTCAGCCTGTTCAAACCTTAAATTCCTTCCACCATTATCTCATACCCTGACATCCATTCCCACACATATTTACCTGATTTCTATGTATATAAATTGGGTAACCCATTTTTTCGGGGGTATAGTGTACCTTTGCATATCACCTTTTGGGGCCTGTTGGGACATCATCCTAGTTACCGTTCTGGAAAAAAAGAGGGGTGTTTGGGGGTGATTATGAGGAGAATTAGAAGTATCTTGCATGCCAATTATCTCAGGACATTTCCTTGCAATTTCATCTGGTGAAACAAGATTAATCTCTTCAGATAGCACAGTGAGAGCTGTTTCCTCAGGGGAAGTAGTTATAGGTTTATCAGGAACAGTAGGGTGTTGAATCCTTCAGGCAGAGGATGGATGGCAGATTTCTCAAGGAAGACTGGGGTTTAGGAAGCTGATTCCTCAGATGATTATTTCTTCAAGACGGGCTGGAAGTGGAGTGCCTCTTTCCTTAAGGCAGGTTATTATACGTTTACTGGCAATGACTTAGAATTTAGGGTTTCAGTATCCCCACTGCCATCATTATTAATCCATCTGTCCCCATTCCGATTTTCAGGATCCCATTCCTTTCCAACTAATGTCCTCACTTTAACAGTAATAATCCTGCAAGGTTGAGAATTTAGTTTATGCTTTAATTCTGCCACTTGCACAATGAGATTCTGGGTCTGGTTTTTGGAGATCTCAAGTTTTGGCTACACAAAATAAGATTTTCTTTCAGGGCACACATAGAAACATTCACATACTTCATGTGGTGCTTAAGCTGAAAATTTGTAAACTTCAGATGCTCCCTTTCTTTTTTGGATGTATCCAGCATATTTAGGAACAACCAGCCAACATCATTATACCTCTTATAATGATATAAATTTCTGTTAAGGGTCAAAAACATGCTCACCCAGAACTTGCCTCTTAAAAAAAATTGAGTAGCCTTGTCCAGTGGTGATAGTTTGCATATCTTTATTGCCAACTCATGCCATGGACTCTCAGTGCCATCTTGATTATTGGAAATAAAGTCATTAGCACCTTTGAATCTAATCAGAGTAGGAAGTTTATTGTAAAAAAAAAATATTTAAAAAAAAAGAGCCAATTGAGAAATTTCATTTAAAAATTCTGTTTCTCAAGAACACTTCTGGTAACCAAAATGCATTAGTCAGGGTTATCTAGGGAAACAGAACTGACAGGAAATATCTGCAAATATGAGACTTTATAAAAGTCTCTCACACAAGTGTAGGGATGCTCCAGCCCAAATTGTGTAGGGAAGACTGCAAGCTGGGAACTCCAGTGAAGATTTTTTATATTAGTTAGAGGCTGTATTAGAGGGGTGCTCTTGGCCTTCCCTCCCATAAAAGTCATTACTCCACAAGTCAGGGAGCCAATGTGGGAGTCCTGCCAGTTGCTGAGTATGTATATTACATGTATAGCTTCTGGATCTGGGGAAATAACCACAGAACGGATCTGGGGACCCACTGGACCCACTATGAGATGGACCTGAGCTAAAACTCCCTTGATGACCTGACCATCACAAGACCTGACTCTGACTGGCGGATCACGGTGGTGTTTTTGGTCTCCTGGAATTAACGTTTTCTCATATACACACACCCAAAATGTCTGACCATTTTCTTTTCCCAGTGCACAGTCACCCAGTAAAAGACTTTGGGCATCTTTGGGGAAAGCAAAGAAGAGTAACACTACAAACTTTTGTTAGTGTATTACCATCCTTCATTTGAGAAGTTCTGAGTCTGTAAACTGTCCTAATTCGGGGTCTTGAGGGAGGGGCATAACTCTCTGCTTTTGTGATTCAAATTGCACTTTTTTTTTTATCACTTGACCTAGAACTCTTCTTCTTATAAAGTTCGAGTAACAAATTAGTAGACGGTCTCTCTACTTCACTTCCAGGTACCTGAAGTTTCAAGTAGCCAACACCATAGGTCTCTGTGAGTCAGATTATTCTGATCACTGCTTTGAGGCTGCTGCTCATTGTGGTAGCCATGCCCACGTTGTCTTTAGTGATGAAGTGCCATCGCTTGGCTCATAACCAGCCTGGCATCTAAATAGCCCCACTGTATTTAAGGATCCAAGTTCAATGTCAGCATTTCCCATGGTCATGTCTGAGTTAAAGAGAAAAATGACCACAGAGCTCTTCAGGGATGATTAACCTGTTCTCAGAAACATATTCCTCACAGTCTTGGTGAAATGTATGTACACTGGACACCCCTGGGGTAAGAGAGCCATTCTTATACGATAAATCCACTCACATGCAAATCTCTCTAAGCCTTGGATCCACTTATCTACATTATTCTAGGGCAGTTCTGGCATCTTAACTTCAGTTTAATGTAGGCCACCTTTTTTTTTCAATGCTGCAGCCAAATACCTGAAAAATCTGTTCATTCCCTTTCTATCCCTTCAAGCTACATCATTAAATCTAGACTCTGTGCTTAGTGGGCCCATATAATAAATTCAGCTTCATCCTGCTTTATGTTCTCTCGACGATTATTCCAAATGCTTAATGTCCATTTCCCCACACATTCCCCTGATTTTTGTCTATTTACATTGGGAAAATAATGCTGTTCTTTTGGAGTATAGCACGATTTCTCATGGGTGACACTTTTTTATTTCATCTTTTGAGGGTTGTTAGGAGTTCATTACAGTTATGGGTCTGGAAGAAAAGGGGTGATGGGGCTGGGTCATGAGAGGAATTAGCAGTGTCTGGCAAGTCAACTACCTCAGAGCATTCCATTATAGTTTCATCTGGTGAAACAATGTTTATCTCTTCAGATGGAATTTATGAGGGCAAGGTTTGCACAGGAGACAGTTACAAGTTTTTCATCAACTGGAGGAAGGGTGGCTGATTCCTCCAGACATATTGGAGGTTATATTGCTTACTCATTATAAGTTACTCTTTAAGACAGACCACTAAAGGTTTATCTGGCAAGGAAGGCTCAGCAAAATCCAAAGTTCCAATGTCCCCACCATCATCATCATCAACCCATATGTCCCCATTCAACTTTCAGGATCCTGTTTGTCACCAATCAATTCCCTCAGCGCATTGGTTGGGAATTTAATTTACATTTTAATTCAACCACTCACTCAATAAGATTCTGAGTCTGATTTTCTGAAATCTCAAGTTTGTGGCTATAAGAAATAAGAGTTGTTTTTGTTTTTATTTCAGGGCACACATGCAAACTTCCATGTGCTTCATTCAGTGCCTGAGATGAGAATTTGCAATGTTGAGCTCATCCCTGTCTTTAACAAGTGTATCCAGCATATTTAGAAACAACAAAACATAGTCATGCTTTTTAATTCCTCAACATTCTGTTAAGGGATCAAATAATCAAATACACTGTCACACAGAGCCTTGTATCTTAGAAGTATTTAAAGACAGTATCCTGTGATGAAATTCTGAGTATCTCTATAGTCAATTCCTTTCATATACCATCAGTGCCACCTTTATCAACGGTAATAGAGTCGTTGGTGGCTTTGAATCTAATCTGATTACAGAACCAACTCCCAAAACCCTAGAACCAACTCGGAAATCTAATCCTTAAGATTCTGTTTCTTAGGAACCACTATTGTTACCAAACTATAGTTCTCCAGAGAAAAAGGATATTCATTTCTATATCTATATGTAAATATTATGGTATTTATTACAGGAATTGGCTCATGCCACTGTGTGGATTGGCAAGTCCAAACTCTGTAGTGCAGGTCACAAATTGCAAACTCCAATGAAGGTTTCGATGAAATCCCTTGGGGAAATTAGTTGTTCTTTTATTCTGACTGCTGAAATCATCAGTTTTCCCTTCAAGGCATTTAACTGACTGGATAAGACTTCCCTCATTTTAGTCTCCTTTGTTGATTGCAACTGTAATCAGCCATAGATGAGATTAAGTGAATAATGATTTAAATACATGAAATACCTTCCCAGTAACAATTAGACAGTGTTTGTCTGACTGAGGAACTGAGTCCCATAACCTAGCCAAGTTGACACATAAACTTAAACATCACAGGAGGATATGGGAGGATTAAGGGGTAAGGTTTAGAATTAGAAAGTCATCTAGAAAATAATATTCCTTGTAAAGAAAGTATGTAAGAGAATTCAAGCATTAACAGCACTATTTACCCACTAAAAATAAAAATACAACACTCACACACACACATAGTAAAACACACACATACATACAATTACCAGATTACTGAGTTTGCAGTTATCCTATTCTTGGCATGAAAATAGCAATTTTCTCAGGTGATTATCCTATCCTCAAAGGTTTTGACATGGCTTTAGACATCAGCAATGCAAAAATCAATTATAAACTTATTTTTGTTCAGTGAGTCAGTGACTTATAGGAGATACCAAAGATTTCAGACAGGCCCTAGTTTTCTTTCTCTTGTTTATTTTATCTCATGTATGTGTATTGTTGTTCCAGTTGTTGGTTGTAATAGTATAATTACCCAAAATGGAAGGATAGCTTTGCTTCTTTACATATCAAGCCAGATTCTCTACCACAAAGGCTGCCACCCCTTCTGGATTCTGCATGTGCGTGCTGCTATAGTTTTTAAAATAGAATTTTCCTTGCCAGCATTTAAATATAAGATTTAACAACAATGACAACAAACTGGCGGCACTGGAAACACATCTACCAGTGTGGTAACAATAGATAGACACCAAACTGTGGAACAGCTTCTGCCTTTGAAAAGATGTGTATACTCAGGTTGCCAGTCAATACCACTCTTTGTTTTCTTAATCAAGTCTGCTTCCTGTTACCTGTCTAGCTGCAGTAATTACTTGAACTTGTACTCCAGCATTCTGACCTTGAGCAAACCTGGGTAGCCAGCACAATAAGAAAGCCAAGAGAGAAAGTCAGTTTGGTTGTAATCCTGCAAAGTGGAGGAAAGGAAGTTAAGATTCTGAATTTCCTTTGGAACTGTTTATAGGAGGTCACTGTGTTAAATATTAGGGCAAGACGTGATAGCTGAATTTGGGAGAAAAATTTGGGTTTGTGATATCACAACTGAGTGGCATTCATGCAGTGGAACAAAAAATGTAGTACGAATCAACAAATTCCCTTAGGAAGTGCCATAGAGAAAGAAGAGAAGAGAGTCTGTGATTGACCTTTGGAAATCATCATAACTAGATGTTGAGAGGGCAATGGGTTAAAGCAGGCAGAGGAAAATGATGATTGGATTTTCAAAAAAAGAAGGAAAATGCATTAAAATTGTTTCTAGTTTTTAATTTTTTAAGATTATTCACAGATACTGTTTGATGGTGAATTTGGGGGAAGCACTTTAAAATATTTTAAATGATTTGCTATTTTAAAAAAAGTCAAACTGCCTTGTTAAATTGTGTGATGGAAATATACTGATTTCCTAAATGTGATGTTTTATAAATGTGAATTATTTCCTACTACAGGCTTTGAAACACACGTGCTGGTAGCTTAAGTACTAACTCGGTGGGAATGTGGCTTATACAACTAATATTTTATCACAAAACTTTGGCATTTTCTTGGATTTCTAGGGAGGAGCAGAACATAATTTTACAAGGTATAATAATATTTTCAATTGAATTATGCAACCAGAGAATGATAAATCTGGGAGAATTAGTCTAACCACATGTAAAAATTAAGTATTAATTTTACATGTAATATTAATTCAATATGCACATTGAAAAAACATAAAATTTTGCATGCACTTTGAAATGCTTCTTTTGGCCATAACCCTAATCCTGATCACCTCCCCTTATCCAGAGGTAATGACTGTTCTCAGTTTGTTGTATATTTTTCTAGAACTTATTTTTTATCATTTACACATTTACAAATGTGATGTCAATATAGATGCACTAAAATGGAACAATTTTCAAAATATATTATTGAGTGAAAAAATAAAGTGCATACTTTTGCTTTCATTATATCATTTATATAAAAATGAATGTATAAATACAAAAGAACACTACATATTTTCTACAAATCCCTTTTACTACTTCATCCTCTTTCTCTTTTTCCCCTTTCCCCCTCCTCCCTCCTATTTTCTTCTTTTCTTTTTCTTCTTCCTTCTTCTCCTTCTTCTTCAAGTCCACTTTTGTAGCGATAACCTGGAATCTGTATTGCAGGTTTTGATGTGTTTTCTGCATTCCTCACCCCAATTCTCAGTTGCTTAATAGATATCTTCATCCAATGCTCCACAGACATATTTACATGGAATTTCATAAAAGTTGAATTTATTATTTTCCCATATTTACCTTCTGCAACTCCAAGTTTCTCCATTTTGGTTAATAGCGCAACAATCTACATGAACACTCCAAATGCCTAAACTCTTCAGTTCTCAAATCCAATCAGCTACTCTCTTATATCCCCAGCTCACTTAACATGACTACTTATTGAATCTGCTTCTTTCTATCTATTCCTATTGCCACATGCCATATTCCAGGCTGTTGCAATTTTTATTTGGGCTATTTCAATAGCTTTGAACTATACTTTCTGCTTCTCTTCTAGTGGTTTCCAAACTTATTGGGCACAAGTATTACCTGGGGTCAAACTACGGTTGCCCTCTACATTTTTATTGCTAGGAAAAGTAAGGTTTGGGCAAGTAACTATCATACTCAAAGGCACAATATAGAGTTAATTAAAACGTTTTTCATTTTTCCAATTCAAAGTCTTTCCCCACCAATGCCATACCAGTGCAATGGATTTATTAACTTAGCTTCCCATTCCATGGGGCACTGAATTTAGAATTATAGCTTTAAGTTTTTAAGCATTGCATGCTTTGGGATTGCAGGAGTGTTAAATGAATTTGCAGACTGAGATTTCCAGGAATCTAAATGTCCAAATGCAATCTCTTCACTTACTATATGACTCACTGTTTTATTACATTTCTGTTATATAAATATCTTAACATTAAATCATGACAAGAATAACTTTATTTTATTTTAGCTAATCCATGAGGGAATTTATGATGAGGAATATGTCATTGCCAATATTGAAAGAAACTGATTATTGATGGGGGAAATTCAGGAAAGATTTCAAGGTTTGTAGGCTCTGTAAGGATTATGATGAAATGTGGGTGTTCAGAAGCAAGGAAGACATTTTCTAGTAGCTATACTTAAGCTAATAAAATAAATTTATTTCCCAGAAAAGACCACTTACTCAAAATGTTGTTATGCTTATTCATAATTCTTATTTTCAAAAATTCCTCCTTTACAAATCCCTTCAGAGAGCGTTATAAATAAGGAATGTGATCTGATTACTTATGTTAATAGGATGTTTCCTTTATTCCATTACCTTTTCCTTGTTTTTCCTTACACTTGCTTATTTGATCAAGTTATTTGGCTGATACTATCACCTGCAGTTTAATAATACTTGAGGATCTTAAAAATACATGGTCTTGGCGGGGGTTTGGCTTGAGTAGACCCACTAAAGTCGAGAATTAAGAGCCCAACACTGAGCAATTTGGTAGAAACATGGTGGGTTTAATTCCTCATGTATACTATCTTGGATTTTAAGTTTTGAGAGTTGATCATAATGTGTGGCTTTATGATCAGGAGCATTAAATGGAAATCAAGGGAGGTTGAAACATGTGCTGCTGAGGCCTTCCTTATTTTTAGGCCATATTTTCAAGATGATGGCCCTAAAAGCAATAAAATAAAGTAAATGTGAGTGCTTAAAAAGATGAGCTTTAGGTATCTGGAATAAAATAATAATTTCCCTTTCCTCTTACCTATCCCAGGATACTGCTCCAGTCATTAACGCCACCCTTCTCAGTTACCAGTATTTATTTCACTACTGAAACTATGCATCAAAATAAAATATGCTGTTATTGCTGCCATCCTAGAAGAATGTTCTGGCTCCATTTTTCTACTTCAGTTTCTGTCACATTGCCATTTCCCATTACACAAAAATTCTTTATAAGAGTTGCTTATCTTCATCTCTACTTCTCCTTTTGTTTAAACCCACAATAATCCCCTACCATTCCTCTGAAACAACTTTAGCCAAGGGTCCCGATTACTTTTTTATTGCTACTATCTAATGGTTAATTATTAGGCTTCATTCTACTCAATGAGGTAGATTTCTCTCTCTCTCTCTCTGTCATCTACCTGCCTATTAGTCTATCGATCTATCCATCCATCTTCATTAGTTTTCTAACAACAGCCCAACCTTCTGATTCTTTTCTTATTTTATACATCATTCTTTTATTTTTAGTCCTGTGTGTTCTTTTTCAGTGTCCCTTAAATTTGACCATTTGCTTTCAGCCTCCTAAAATGCTCTTTAACAATCTGTTCCTGTGATGGTTTCATTTCTAGATCTCAACAATAGAAATTTATTTCATTTTTACATCTTATCATATGTATGTTGAGGGAAGTGGGTGGTAATAAAAATGTATGCTTCATTTACCATCTTAAACTTGAAGTCAGTCTAGTTAATTTATACATGCAAAATTTACTAACAGTTCTAATGATTTTGTTTCATGTTTTTTCCTAAGAGTGTGTGAAAGACATTTGGTGTATGGCTTCATATGCTGCATTGGTTTGATAAATTCATTATCACAGATATTTCAATCTAAATGTCTTCAATTTTCTGTCATGTAGCAACCCATAGATTCACTGAAATATTTAACATACTGCTTATGGTTTTTCTGTCTATTTAAATATGACTTCTAAGATTAAACTTCAGACCATGGCAGCTTCGAAAATCACTTCCCTTCCCAAAGTCTTGGACTCCAATGTCATACTATTTGACCGTGGCCTTTTGACCTTCACATTATTTTCCTCTGTTGCTATTTATTCTCTTATATGTACCACACTTGTTTTTCAGCATCTTTAATACTTCCCATATGCTTATCCGGTTTCTTTAAACACAGTCCACGCCATTGCTCTCCATGTAATAATACTGCTGCTTATATATGGTTTAGATTCCATTGGGATCCCACTTCAATATACTCAAATGCATGGCCAATCTAAGCTTCCCAACAATTTCCTTATTGTCTTCTTTGCCTTCTTACCTGATAGTTTCTTAAGTTATTTGTGATATGATCTGGAAGAACAGAGAGAAATGACACTGAAGACTTTTTAACTGAGAAACATGCCTGTCACATTCAGTTCAGAGGTGTCAACTAGTACTATGTATGACGTTTTCTATTACTAAGAGACATTCTTCAATTTGAGGTTTACTTTCAAATATTTTTGAAAATACCTCACATCACTCCTCTTTGAACTCTTACAATGAATAAAAATGTTTACATGTTTTAACCTAATATTGCCCAGACGTATTTGGTCAAGGAAGCCTTTTGTCATGAAACTTCCTGCCCATCTAATGGTTTACGGATCACATTTTTAGAAATACGTGAACTCAAAGTTTTTCCACTCACTTCACTGAAAGCTAGCTTGATCCTTGCATGAAAACTGCTACATGGAGTTATTTAATCATGCTATAGTTAAGAATTTAGTATAAATATGTCATTACTCTGATGTAGGTGAGGTGCTTAGAAAAGCTAATCATCTACAATAGTCAATGCACCACACAGTATGTACCTAAATTTATCACCAAGATAAAAATCTTTCAAGGCAGGCCCCAAAGCAAATAGATAGTTGGCAATGTTAAAATTACCTCTATAATTAGAAATACCTCAGAATGAATATGAGAACCTCATTGAGAAACTACCAGTTGCTAATGTTTGGATTGTCACGTATGAAGAGAAGAGCCATAATCAATAAATACCTGCTATTCTGCCAATTCATTCATTCATTCATTCACTTATTCGTCATTCTTAAATCTCTGTTAAGAGAGTTCTTATCATAGGAGCTTCCATTTAGAGGAGTAAAGAGAGGGAATGTTTTGCTTCAAAAATAAAAGCAGGAAATGGACATTTGCTTATGCTTACAAACTTTCTCAAGAGAAGAAAAAAAGCTGGAAAAGCATGTCAGTATAATTTTTATAATTGAAATTGTGATAACCATGGTGAGTTTGCCTAGTGCCATTTAGTATTTGGTAAATATAAAGCTGCCGTCCTAACTTTGTGGTTTTAGACAATTATTTTCCAAGAAAAATACTATGCTTTTGCTAAAAGTATTAAAATACTTGTTGAAAAAGTGTTAACTAATGCATTGAATATATTTTTATTGAGTACGTACTATAAAACTTTGTTCTAACAATATAATACTGTGTGGAGGAAGACAGCCCATATACCTAACTTGGGGGAAATGAGTACTAAACAAATAAAATTGTAAATATAATGTAATGTCATGTTTAAATAGGAAAGTTAAGTAGGGCATAGGATAGAGTGTCATAGAGCAACTATTTTACATATTGTGGTCATAAAGACTTTTCTAAAAGGGTGATATTTGGATGAGAACCTGACTCAAGTGAGAGACAGACCCATGTGTATGTCTAGAGAAGCTGGTCCCAGGCAGAAGAGAATGTACAGGACCAAAGCAGAAGCCTGCCCTACATGCTCGAGAAGCAGGCCAGAGCCTGAGGAGGAGAGAATAGAACCTGACTTCAAGGAATTAGACAGGGTTTGAACTCTTTTAAGGACTTCGGTTTTGGTTCAAGTGAGGTGATAGACATTTGCGGCTTTGACTAGGGAAATAGCAAAATGTCATGATCTGGCATCCATTGGGGTGGGGGTGGTGGGTGCATGGTCCGGGAATCGAACCTGGGTCTCCCGCATGGAAGGCAGGCATTCTAACCACTGAACCACCCATGCACGCCAACATCCATCTTTAAAGGGCCCCAGGCTGCAGTGTGGAGAATCAATAGTGGGAGACGTTAGTAGAATCAGGAAAGGAGATGGCTAGAAAGTGAGTGCCCTTATCCAAGTAATAGACAGGTGTTGGCTCAATTATGGTAGAGGAGGTTTTGGCATATATCTTGAAGGTAACAGTAAGAAGATTGTGCATGGGTTTGAGGTATAGAGGGGTAAGAGAAAGATAAAGATAAAGGTATTTCTAAGGTTTTTGAAATGAGCGACAGAGTAAACAATGATGCCACATTTGAGTTAAGGAATGCCAGAGGTAGGGCTAGTTTTTAAGAAATTAAGAGTACAGTTTTGGCCATGAGATTACTATCTGACATTCAAGTGGAGATTGTTTTAAAAATATGTTTATGGAGAAACCTTCAAATACATACAGCCCATCCACAGTATACAATATAAACAGTGGCTCACGATATCATCACATAGTTGTGTATTCATCATGATGATCATTTTAGAACATTTGCATCACACCAAAAAAAGAAATAAAAAGAAAAAAGCTCATAAATTCCTATACCCCATACCCCTCCCTCTCACTGATCACTAGTATTTCAATCGACCCTATATATATATATATTTTTCATTTTGTCAGGTGGAGATTTGAACTGTCTGCTGGATATATGCATCTGGAGTTCAGGGGAGAGCCAGAATGGGAAATACTGTGGCAATCATCATTACATAGATGTTAGCATAAATTGTGGGATGGAACACAAGCCCTACAGGGGCTTCTGTTTTGTTTTCACTATTTGCCAGGATCAAAATGAGACAATTCCATAAAAATGAAAGTCAGTAGTCTGAAAATGGTTGTAATCAATTATTACAATTGTATAATACTTTTATTACAATATTTTAGCCAAAAGGCATTTTTCACACATATTATCACATTTTATGCCTTTCATTTAATACCTTACCATACTTGAGATATATTATTATTCATATTTTACAGATGTATAAACTAACACCAAAGTTCAAACGGCAGAATCATTCATTTTACACTGAACTTTGTGTTTTAATTTAAAAGATTTTACCATCCTATACCCTCATGGTAATTATTAAATTATCGTTCTTTCCTTTCCCCTCTCTTCCTTCCTTCCTTCCTGCTTTCCTTCATTCCTTCCTCCCCTCATTCCTTCTTCCCTGATTTCTTTATGAATTGATTAATTAATCAGTTCTTTCATTCAATAATTATCCATAAATGAACTGACTACCTTTATTTACACTGAGGTTCATTGTCTCCAATTATTAACTCTAGTGCTGAAGACATTAAGAAAAAGTCATTTTTTTTAGGTGTTGGCTGAAAAATCTGAGTGTTGTAATTGTTTTAGTGTCTTACTGTTGCATGTGCATGTACTTTTAGACCCAAATCCTCTGTTACCAATTAGTGGTTTAGAATTTCAAACAAAATATGCTTAAAATTAAAATAACACAATGTGGATAATTAAATAGATTAGTTGAGTTGTTTATCTACCATTTATGATAGCATTTACAATAGCAAATCTACCATCTGTAGAAAATTTGGAAATCTCATCTATTATAACAATACATATTATTAAATTATATTGAACATAAGTAAAGAAGAGATTTTTTTTTCCTTGATGAGAATGTAATGCTTGAAATTACTTCTGATTTACTAGTAGATAGCTTTTTAAATAATATTTTGACCTAAAAATCAAAATACATTTGAGAAGTAAAAAGAAATAATGTTTGGTCCTCTTGGAAAACATCACCTTATGAGTAGTTTAAGATATATGAGTTATAAATTGCAAAATCGCAAAGCTAGTCTAGTTTAGAGACAACTTTTGAAAATTAAACAATTTTAGATTTATAATAATAATGTCTGACTTGAATAACATGAATGTAAAAAACTGAGGCTAAAGAATAGGGCATGTGTGAAAGTAAATCTTGTGTCAAAGTTGCAATGGCATAATGTGACAAATAAAAGTAAGATGTACTGCCAAACTATTAAATCAAAGATATGATTGGTGTATAATCATCGTTACTGAAGAAAGAACAAAAAAGCTCTGTATTACATTAACAACTTAATAAGAACTTAAGATAAAGAAATCACACTAACTTATGTTTTCTGCAGTACCCCAAACATTTTAATTTGTCTTCTCTTTGGATTGCAACATTTTCAGTTTTGATAGCTATCTCTAAGTTAGTTCGTATTGCAAAAAAAGAGATTTGTGAAAGATTTTTATGCAGTTTCCAAACATTTTAATTGCCAGTATTATCAGCCCACCTATCAAACAGATAACCTATTGAGGATGACTAAACATCAATTATACTGAAAGCTTTTAAATTTATTCAAGAAAAATGTGGAAATTTTGCTCATCTGCACCTGGCTGAATTTTCGATTTATTGCCTAATGTATTGTAAAATTATGAAATCATATAGCATGTCAGTAAGAGTGCTTTTATCTCTTAACCAAACCTAGACCTTTATGCCTGGCAAGTACATTTTATTTTAACTTCCAAGTTCAATCGTGGTAAATAAGTATTCCTAACCTGTCACTCCCAGCATGGTAATGAGGGCACTGCTTATCTATTTGCTGATAAGGACAGAATAAAATAAAATTAAATAAAATTCTCATACCAGTGGGAAATCTTAACATACCTTGTCTGTTTAAGGTAAAAACTGGTGCTATGTATCGAAGTTTGATATTTGTGACACAAATCAAAATTCTCATATATGCAGGATAAAAAAGCATTTATAGACTTTCTACAAGTATACATTATTGCAAAAATAAAACAAAGAAAATGGTTATTTCTCTTTGGAGCACTCCTGTTTATTTACATGTTTACTATGAAAATATTTTTTCAAAAATAGGCCTTTTCAACCTAATGGCATTCCTTTGTATGTGAATACACCACAGTTTCTATTTCACAACTTATGAATAGCCAATCTACAGAAAAAGTTATTAGATTACACACAATTTACTGTTTCCTGCCTATATCAAAAATGGTGGGGAACAGAGTTTTAAGAAAGAAAAAGAATAAGGCTCAGTAAATTCACACACACACACTTACACATGCACACACAGAGACTACATACAAAATTACTTACACACTACTATTTGAAACAAATCTTCCATGTCTAGGCTACATGTATGTTGAACTTGGTTGTCAGCCTTACCCCAAAATTAGAGTTGTCACATTCACTCTACTCAAACGTGGTAAAGAAGTTCATGTAAATTTTTGTCTCTTGTTGAGGCAAAAAAGAAACATAAAACCAAAATAGTGATTTAGTTATGCCTAGGTTTGGATGTTTAAACTGGAACAGAGAATTCAAATGCTGTGTGCCTTCTCTGAGTGCAGGGGGATTTTTAAAAGCCCCATTTGAATGTAAGACAGAATGGTGTAATAAACGACATCAAGTCTTTTCTTACTTCCTGTTCTAAGATCTGTTTTCATCTATATAACTTCGGATCGCAGACCCTAATTAGCAGTGGAGATTGTAGACCTACTGTTGCCTTCAATGGGTGGAATTTGGTGGAAATTGTCCAACCCAGCATGAAAATATTTTACCATTGGGGATTTTTAGAATTGCTGCCATATGGTGACACTATAAAGCAAAATGAAATTTAATTTGGCTGATTATTACTTTAAAATCCTGAACAGATTATGCACTCCCCTTATTACCTGCACCAAAGTCTCATCCATGATATATGAGTAATTATTATTGCTGCCGTTACTAAATGATGATGATGATGCAGTGAGTAGTAATCATTGTAGGAAAGAGAGTAGCAGCAGTAGTAATAGCAACAATAGCAGTGGCTGATATTTGTGGGGGGATGAAGCAAAGAAATCATTAGTTAACTTTAATAACTAGCATTAAAGTTTGTAATCTTCTCTTTCTACTTCTTTTGAAATGAAGGCAGCCTTTGTTATTTGGGTAGCTTTAACAGCAACTTAGGTTTCTTAGGATATTTATAGGTGCAACTAATCAGGGAGTAACTGACATGTGGGCTGATAAAACATGAAATGAGTTTTCTTTGAAAAAAGAAAATACCATATTTACAAATTGAGATGCAAAGGAGGTGAGAGCAAAAGCCTGCTAGAATTGCATTTTAAAGAGTTATGGAAGGGGTTGTTTGTAGGGAATGAGGACATTTTTAAAGAACTTATGTCATGTAATCTCCCTTTGGTCATGTTTGAGGAACTTTAATAAAGATTTGAGTTACTTTTTACCTTATTTTCATTGCAAGGTCTTTTGTTTGTTTGTTTTTGTTTTTCAATGTAACTGTGATGCTGAGACTGGTTTCCAGGCAAGAATAAGCTGAGTTTATGAGGTGTTTTAGTTTGCTAGGCTGCTGAAAGCAGATACCATGGAATGGGTTGGCTTAGCAATGGGAATTTATTAGATGACAGTTTTAAAGTTGGGAAAAATGTCCTAATTGAGAAAACATCATCAAGGCAATATTTTCTTCCTGGTAACAGGTTGCCGGTGATCCTTGACTCTTCTCCCACATGGCAAGGCACATGGCAGCGTCTGCTGGCTTCTCCCTCTCTTCTAGGTTTTGTTGCTTTCAATGGCTTTCTCTTTCTCTCTGTATTCATTCTGTTTATAAGAATCCAGTATGAGGATTAAGCCCCATTCTGAATGAGGTGGGTCATACCTTAACTGAAGTAGCCTCCTCAAAAGGTCCTACTTATAATGGGTCCACAAATCGCAGGAATGGATTCAGTATGAGAACATGCCTTTCTGGGGTACATACAGCTTCAAACTACTACATAGGTTTTATGCATTACGTATAGATGATCTAATTTCTTAGCATGTTCAAGCATATATCAAGAAATGACTTGGGTTAAACAATGGGAATTTATTACTCACAGTTTTGAGGTCAGGAAAATGTCCAAATGAGGCAGTATCAAGGCAGCACTTTCTCCCCAGGGCCTGTGGCATTCTAAGGCTGCCTGCCAGTGATCCCTGGTCCTTGGCTCCTCTGTCACTTGGCAATGCACACAGCAGCCTCTCCTGGCCCCTCCATTCTCTTCTAGGTTCCACTGAATTCTCCTTGCCCCTGTGGCTTTCTCTCTCTCTGTTTGAATTTCATTCATCTGATAAAGGTCTCCATACCAGGGTTGACACCTACCTGTCCTGACTGAGGTGGGTCTCACCTTAACTGCAGAAACCTCATCAAAAGGTTCTACTTACAATGGGTCCACACCCACAGGAACGGATGTGATTTAAGAACATGTTTTACTGGGGTACATAGAGTTTCCTACTATCGCAATGTATACGATACTATGCATTTTATAATTATTTTAATATTTATAATAATAAAATATACTAATAGCATTTACTAGTTTCCTGTAGCTGCTGGAACAAATTGCCACAGATTTGGTGGCTTAAAACAATACAAATGTATTATATTACAGAAACGGAGGTCAAAAGACTGAAACGGGTTTTATTGTCTAAAATCAAGATGTTGGCAGAGCTGCATTCCTTCTGTAGGCTATAGGGAAAATCCATTTCGTTGACTTTTTTTTAGCTGCCTGTCTGCCTTGTCTTGTGACTTCTGCATTCTTTGGCTTGTGGCCCATTCCTACAGCTTCAAAGAGCATCACTTCAAGCTGTTTTCTTAGGCATATTTCCCCTTTCTGACTTTGACCCTCTTGCCTCCCCTTTATAAAGACCATTGTGATTAAATTGGACCCAACTGGCTAATCCAAGGTAAATCTCACTGTCAATATTCTTAACTTAATCACATCTACAAAGAACTTTTTGCTTTGTAAGATAATAGTCACAGTTTCTGGGAAGTAGGACATGGACACTTTTTGGATACCATTATTCTTTTAATCATGGAGCATATTACTTAATATTATATTTATTTGGTTTATTGCTACCGTCAGCTCTTTTAAGAGGCCAATTCCATATATTATACTTGACTTTGTTTATGTGTTAAGTGTCATGTATTTTAAGTGTATTCTTTGCAGTTATAAAATCAGCTTTTTGACCCAGAATATGTTTCTCCTATTATTTCTTTGCCTCTGCCTTCTATCCCCTCTACTTTTTTAATCTCCTTGAATTTTCATCAAGTTTAGATGGATCAGTTGTATCTGACATGCAAGCTTCATGTAGTGCTTTAATTCATTTAATGTCAGTTCATATAATACATAGTTCTTAAAGAATTTCTTGAGTTTGTCTGTAGGCTGGATATCTTCCATCTACCTTCTAAGATCCATTCCCCACCTTACGCCATCTTCACTTTATTTGCAGAGGTTGAATTGCAGGAACTATATCCCTTATTTTCTCACTCGTTGGCTTTGAAAGCAGATCTGAGGAAGAGAACCGCATAGCTCAGGGCATATGTTGCTCTTACTCCATCTTTGCATGCTCACCCAATTTGGCTGTGTCCATCTAAAGAGTCTCATCTCAGCCACTATGCAATTTTCTCCCTTCAGGTTCAGGAAGCTACCACCTCCATCTATCTCTTCAAGTTTAGTAGGAGAGTGATAGCTAATTGTAAGCCCCAGATTACTGGTCTTTCCTTTGGAGTTCCCCTATATGTATGATTTTTTAAATAACCCTTTGGAATATGCACCCTCCTTGAATCATATTTAAGTGCTGTTTCTTCTTGGGACTTTTCATACTTTCAGTGCTGGTTTGAATGTGTTTTGTACGTCAGGAAAACCTATGTTCTTTTAATCCAATTTTCTGGGGGCAAACCTATTATGGGTGGGACCTTTTGATTAGGTTGTTCCCATGGAGATGTGACCCAGGCCATTCAAGGTGGATCTTAATCCTTTACTAGAGTCCTTTAAAAGAGCTCAAGGATAGGGATAGCTTAGAAAAATGCCCCTGGGAAAGTTAAGAGAGAAAGAAATGCCCAGAGACATTTTGGAGAAAGCCATCGAAACCAGAACCTTCTCCATGTGACAGAGGAATTCTGGATGCCAGAAGCCTGTTCTCCAAAGAAGGTATATTTCTCTTGATGCCTTAATTCAGACATTTTCATGGCCTTAGAACTGTGAATTTGTAACCTAATAAATCCCCATTGAAAAGGCCAACCCATTTCTGGTATATTGCATTCTGGCAGCTTTAGCAAACCAGACCAGTTTCTAATTTGTTAGTATCAATTTCTGCAGTATCCAATTTGCTGATAATTGCTTATTCAACAGATTCAATCTATCAGTTTTCTATATCTTTATAAATGCTTAATCTTTCTTAAACATTAGATTTTTAAATCTTTACAATTTAATTGACCTCTTAAATAGGCAGATTTATTTTAAAAATAAAACTTCTTTTTTGCCATAGACATTGTTTGAACATCAGAGGAAATCATTCTTGAGAAGCAAAGCGTCTTTTCACATATTCAAGGATTTTTTTTTCTTGTGTTCACAGTGAGTATTGTATGCTACAGTGTAGGGCACTGAAACACTTTCCAAAGTTGTTGCCAGGATGTTTGTCCCCTCCAATTGTTTGATTGATCATATAGTTCCCCTATATGAATTAAGTTGAAAGAACATGTTTTCTGAGGGTACATAGCTCTAAACTACCACAGGTTACATAATTCTATCTACCACACTTTGGCCTCAGGATTCTTCTGGACCCAATTATAGAATATTTGTTAATTTCAACCTTTATGTTTAGTTGTTTATTATTAATCCCTAGTTTTATTGCATCATGTTCAGAAAATGTGATATGAATAATTTCTTTTGAAATGTACCCAAGTATAGCTGTTACATTGAACAAACAGATGTTCTATTTGACGTAAATAGGAATTTTAATTTTTATCTTCTGCTATCTGCTCAAACATCTACTTTTTCTTTTCCCTTGGATTGAATATATGATAAATTCCATGATATTTCTGCTCATTCCCAGGAAATAAAATTTTCAATCATCTTTGGTCTTCTCCTAATCTCAGTTCAGAAATTAAAGTTATCTAGCTCCCTGTAAGAGCCCAAATTCCAAACTGATTCAAAGATAAAGGTTTTCCCCTATCTGTCCATGTTATATATATATATTATTTCCTTATCATTGAGCACAATCAAAATTATTGGAACAACTTAATGCATATGGTATGCTATTCAGAATTATAGGACTCTACTTATCATATCATCATGAACAATTATTTGAGCACTTCTAAATACATTCCAAAACTCCATTATGTCTTATACTCAAACTCTTTAAATTATTTTCTTTGCTCATTGGAGATGAGACTTCTTGAAGAAATCAGGCAATATAAGTTATTTTTTAAAACTATTTATCCCTTGGAATTATTGAAAAAATTAATTAAGATTATTATATATAGTTATGTACAATTTATTATTTGCCTAGTGAATCCCTGGCTTTCTTCTTACCTTTGGCTCAGACTTCTTACATTTCACCACTGTCCTGATACCCTCCTTAACTTTTTGTTTTTATCTCTTCACTTCTCTATCCAGTCCTTCTAGTCTCTCTTTGCTCTGTTATTTCACTTTTGAAAAAATTAAAAAGTTAATAGATTAGAGGAAATGGTATAAAGATACTAATTATTACTGAGATCCCTTTCCATTGGGATTCATTGCACATATTTAAAACATATACCTAAATAAGACCTTATAAACAGTCCAGAGGGAAATATTTCTATAAAGAAGATTCAGAGAACTCACATAAAACTTGCACTGCTACAGAATCACTTCTGACTTTATAGAGTGTGATTCTATTTACTTCACACAAGACTCAAGACTGTTTTTATGTGATTTGCCTATTGAGAGCCATGCAATATTTAATCAGCTTCTGTTTCCTGATCTTTTCCCTTCCTTATTCCTGCAGCATCCAGAGGTATGCGTGGCATGCTCCCACATCCTGTTATAGATGTTAATATATTCACCCTTTTGCAAGCTGCCCTTTATGACTATTTCCCCACCCAGTATTGCAGAGTTCTCTATTATGAAGTAACCTTGGCTACTGTAAATTTACATTAGTTCAAATCGTGTTTCTTTTCCAGACAAAGTGCGTGCATCTTATTTTCATCTTTCAAGGACGCTGTCAAATAACACGAAGGGAAGCTGGCAACTTTATGTGAAACACATGGTGAGATCTCAACATACACAAACTAATGACTGGAATGCAAAGCCATTCAAATAAGGGGGAAAATATGGCCTAGTGACTGGAGGAAACAAAACCAAATAAGTCAGCGGGAACAAAGATATCTGGATTGAAGTCAAAAGGATAGTTCTTCAAAACTTCAATAGATATCTGGTAAAGAATAATTCCTCTTTCCTTTCACCATTACCACAGCAAAAGTAACAGCCTCTGAATGCTGAGACCAAGAAATTTGGAAGTGAAAGGTGAACTGCAGGGTAAAAAGGTTGTATAAAGCCTTTAAAGATACTAAAACTTTTAAATAAAATATAAAGAGAACATACAAAAGATGCCACCATTTTTACCTTTTCGCCTCAGAACAATAAAGCAGGAGAGATTAATGGTATAATGGTAAATTTTGGAACTGATTATGATCATTGGAGATAAATCATAATCTGCTGGAACTAAAGGAACTTAGAGATCATTTCAGTCAAAATTTCTACTTTTGCAAAAGAGAATATTGAGATACTAGTTATTGGCTTATCTTAAAATGTATTTGCCTCATAAAAACTCTTAATTCTACTTATTTGCTCTTAATGTTTACTTTATCCTCTGGTACGAAAGTTTGACATATATTCTTTTGGTTCTAGACCATTTTAATCATGCCAACACCATGAAGTTCCCATAGAGAGCAAGGATTATTTTTTCAAAAAATCTTCTCCCCCAAATCTCCCAAAGTAAAATTTCCCAAACTGAGGAAACTTTAAAAATTTAGAAAAGTATCTAATTATCCACTTTAATAAAGCTATAAATCTGGGTTTTTTTACAGATGGTTTTATTCTGAAATAATTTTAAAACGTGTACTTTTCTGGTTCAAAATATAAAATTTTGAAAAGATAAAAAAATTTCTTTATTCAGACTTGTAACTTACTCTGCATTTAATATTGTGAGCATTTTTCTATCCCTTTATCCCATATATTTCAATAACTTCATAAACATTTTATTATGTGGATATATCATCATATATGTGCACATATGTGTTTCTTTCTATATAAATCACTATAACTACCAACATAATTTTGGTAATTTGACATAATTAATATAAATAATTGTTGTTGGACATTTTTAGAACATTTTATTCCTAAATTTTAAAAAAATTATTTCCTTTGGAGAAATTCCTAGAAGTGCTGAAAATATACTAATATTTTAAAAGCTAAATTGTTTTTCATAATCCTTTCACCAATATATACTCTCCCTTATTTAATGAGAAATTTTGTTTACTTCAATTTCATCATATCTATAAAGTATCTTATTTGACAATATCTAGTCAGAAAGGTCACTGATTAAATTAAAAATCCAGTTAAGGTGGGGACCATTTAAAGTACATGCATATGCATATGCATCATATAAATCTCATTTAAACCTTGAAATGTGTAGGTGCACATGGCTTTGCTTATCTTTTTTTTTTTTTAATTTTTTTTATTTGCATATGGGCAGGAGGCACCAGGACTCGAACTCCAGACCTCCAGTATAGCAGGTGAGAGCTCTGCCTGCTGAGCCATGGCAGCCTGCCCAGACTTTGCTTATCTTTTGATTTGGAGCTGAGAATTTTCTTTGTGTTACTGGTTTGCTGTCACCTTTCTTGCATAAATCTCACCCACCATGCATCACTGTGATTTTCAGTTTTTGCTTTTTTTTTTTTAGAGTAAAACAAGAATAAAGGACATTTATGAAGCAATCTGAGTCCAAAATCTTTTGACCTCTAAAGAAAATTTTTACTCCCCTCTTTTATGTTTCATTCAAGTCCAATTTGACATTAGATATTGTTGGCAGTTTGCCTTCAATTGTTTCAAAGCCTAATACTTCACTTTTAGAAAATAACATCTCTTCCTTTTTAACTTTAGTTCATTGGTTTGTGTATTTTTTTTAGCTAAACTAGTTATATAACAATAAAAAGGGGAACTGGAAATAATGTTTTTTAGGAAAAAAAAGAAGGAAAAAGATTGGCAGAGCAAAAAGACTCATTGACATTATTTCATTTTTTGTTCCCATATTCTTTTTAAGGTCAAATTGATCCCATTTTAGAGGCATAAAATCTTAAATTATGACAGTTCAAGTAACCTTAACAAAATAAAATATCTTAGAAAGTGTTTGAATTGAGATAAAGTCTAGAACTGTTTTATTCCAAATTATAACAAATGTGCATATGCTTTTCAATGATGCCACCGTGCTCATATATTTAAATCATTATCAATAGATTTCGACACCATAAACTTTTCTTCGGTGCTACAGACAACATTTTAAATAGTCTTTTTTTAATGCAATTTTGTTGAGATATAGTCACACAGCATAGAAACCATCTGAAGTACACAATCACTGGCTCACAGTATCATCACGTAATTGTGCATGCAGTCCCATGATCAGATTTGGAGCATTTCCATTACTCCATAAATAAATAAAAATAAGAAAGAAAACCCTAAAAAATCTCCCATCCTCCCTATCCCCTCATATTATTGGCCCATAATATTGGAGTGGAACATTTGATACTGTTGATAAAAGAGTATTAAAATGTTATTGTTAACTGTAGTCCATTGTTTGCAATAGGCACATTTTTTCTCATTTACCCCTCCATTATTAACTGCTTATAATAGTGTCATATATCTGCTCTAGTTCATAAAAGAACTTATAAATATTTGTACAGTTAATCACCGTCATAGTCCACCACAAGATTCACTGTTAGACATTCCCATGTTTTAACCTCCAACTTTCCTTCTAGTGCCACACATGACTCTAAATTTCCCCTTTCCACCACACTCATTCTAAACTTTGCCACACATGACTCTGAACTTCCCCTTTCCACCACACCATTCAGCACTGTTAATTATTCTCACTATAATGTGCTACCATCATCTCTGTCCATTTACAAAAGTTTAAGTTCCCCCTGTTAAATATTCTACACATATTAAGCAACCACTCCCAATCTTCAGCCTCATTTACATTATAATAACCTATATTCTATAAATTTACATATTATAATTAATTCATATCAGTGAGATAATAAAATATTTGTCTTTTTGTGTCTGACATTTCTTTTAACATTATGTCCTCAAGGTTCATCCATTTCGTATCCTGCTTCAGGACTTCATTCCCTCTTACTGCCAAATAATATTCCGTCATTTTATATAAATATATATATACACCACATTTTCTTTATCCATGTATCTACGGACGGACACTTGGTTGTTTCCATCTTTTGGCAGTTGTGACTAATGCCACTATGAACATGTGTGCAATTGCTTGTTTGTGTCCCTGCTTTCAGATCTTCTTGGCATTTTCCTTGTAGTAGGATTGCCAGCTTGTAAAGCAACTCTACAGTTAGCTTCTTGAGGAACCACCAAAGCATTCTCCATAGCAAAATGAACCATTTTACATTCCCACCAGCAGTGAATAAGTTTTTCAATTTCTCCATATTCTCGCCAACATTTGTAGTTTCTTGTTTGTTTAATAGCAGCCATCCTTATAAGTGTGTAATATCTTTATATATGCTGGATAGCAAACCCTTATCAGATACACGGTTTCCAACCATTTTTTCCCATTGTGTCAGATGCCTTTTCACCTTTTTGGCAAAGTCCTATGAAGCACAGAAGTATTACATTTTTAGGGGTTCCCATTTATCTATTTTTTGTTTCATTGCTTGTGCTTTGGCCATAAAGTTTAAAGCCTACTGCCTACCACTAGATCTTGAAGATGTACCCTACATTTTTTTCTAGGAGTTTTATAGTACTGGTTCTTATATTTAAATCTTTGATCTACTTTAAGTTTTTGAATAGTGTGTGAGATAGGGGTCTGTTCTTTCCCAGTTGAATGTGGTTGTCAGTCTTATTAAAAATCAATTGACCAGTGGGTGGGCCACAGTGGCTCAGCAGGCAGAGTTCTTGCCTGCCATGCTGGAGACCCGGGTTAGATTTCCAGTGCCTGCCCATGCAAAAAAATAGAAAAAAAATCAATTAACCATAGATCTTAAGGTCTATTTCTGAGCTCTCAATTCAATTCCATTGCTCATTATGTCTATCTTTATGCCAGTATCATGCTGTTTTGACCACTGTGGTTTATAATATGCTTTGGCGTCAGGAAGCACTTCTCCATTGTTGCAAAGTTGTCTGTTTGGAATTTTAACAGGTATTGCATTGAATCTGTAGGTTAATTTGGGTAGAATTGATATTATAGTAACATTTTAGTCTTCCAATCCATGAATATGGAATGTCTTTCCACTTATTCAGGTGACTTCTTTAAGCAATGTTTTGTAGTTTTCTGTGTACAAGTCCTTTACATCATCGGTTAGGTTTATTCCTAGATATTTGATTGTTTTAGATGTTATTGTAAATGGAAATGTTTCTTGGATATTTTCTTGGATAGCTCATTATTAGTGCATAGAATTTCCATTGTTTTTTGCGTGTCGATCTTATATCCCATGGCTTTGCTGAATTCGTTTATTACTTTAAGTGGCTTTTCTGAATTTTTTAAATATAGGATCATGCCTTCAGCAAATAGCCACAGTTTTACTTCTTCCTCTCCAATTTGAATGCCTTTCATTTATTTTTCTTGCCTATTTCTCTAACTAGAACTTTTAGCACAATGTTGAATAACAGTGGTGACAATGGGCATCTTTGTCTTGTACCCAATCTTGGAGGGAAAGCTTTAAGTCTCTCACCATTGAGTATGATGTTAGTTGTGAGTTTTTCATATATGTCCATTATCATGTTGAGGGAGTTTCCTTTGACTTCTACCTTTTGAAGTGTTTTTATCATGAAAGGATGCTGAATTTTGTCAAATGCCTTTTCTTCATCAATTGAGATGACCTTGTAGCTTTTTTTCCTTTTAATTTGTTAATAAGGTGTATTACATTAATTGCTTTTCTTTTATTGAACCACCCTTGCATACCTGGAATAAAACCCACTTAGTCATGTGTATAATTTTTGTAATATGCTGTTGGATTTTATTTGCAAGTATTTTGTTGAGGATTTTTGCATCTATATTCATAACAGACATTGGTCTAAAACTTTCTTTTCTTGTATCTTTATCCAGCTTTATTAGGGTAATATTGGCTTCATAGAATGAGTTAGGATGTGTTCTCTATTTTTCAATATTTTGGAAGATTTTGAGCAGGAATGGTATTAATTCTTCAGATGATTGGTAAAACTTGCTTGTGAAACTGACAAGTCCTGGGCTTTTTTTTATTGGTAGGTTTTTGAGGACTGACTTGATCTATTTCCTTGTGACTGCTTTGCCGAGGTCTTCTATTTCTTCCTGAGTCAGTGTAATTTGCTTGTGTGTTTGTAGGAAGCTGTCCATTTCATCTTAGTAGTCTAGCTTGTAGGCATACATTTGTTCATAGTAATTCCTCATGATCTTTTTATTTCTTTAGGATCTTAGTAATGATCCCTTCCTCTTTCTGATTTCATTTATTTGCAGCTTCTCTCTTTTGTTTTTGTCAGTCTTAAGGTCAGTCAATTTTATTGATCTTCTCAAAGAACCAGTTTTTGGTTTTATTGAGTCTCCCTAATGTTTTTTCATTCTTCATTTCATTAATTTCTGCTCTAATCTTTGTATTTCTTTCCTTCTACTTGCTTTGGGATTAGTTTACTGTTCTTTCTCCAGTTTCTCTAGTTGTTCAGTTAGGTCATTAATTTCAGTTCTTTACTCCTTCTTAATGTATGCATTTAGGGCTATACACTTCCCACTCCACACTGTCTTCACTGCATCCTAAAAGTTTTGACACATTGTGTTCTTGTTTTCATTCATCTCAAGATATTTACTGATTTCTTTTGCAATTTCTTCTCTGATGCACTGATTGTTTAAGAACATGTTGCTTAACCTCCAAATATATGTGCATTTTATGGTTCTCCATTTGCTATTGATTTCCAGCTTCATTCCATTATAATCAAAGAAAGTGGCTTATATAATTTCAGTCCTTCAAGATTCATTAAAACCTGTTTTGTGTCTCAGCATATGATCCATCCTTGAGAATATTCCTTGATTACGTAAGAAGAATGTGTAGCTTGCTATTTTGGGATTCTATATATTTCTACTAGGTCTGGTTCATTTATCACATTATTTAGGTTCTCTGTTGCATTATTGATTCTCTCTTTAGTTGTTCTGTCTGTTGATGAGAGTGGTGTGATGAAGTCTCCCATTATTATGGTAAAGTAGTCTATTTCTCCTTTCAATTTTGCCAATGTTTGTTTCATGTACTCTGGGGAACTTTTATTAGGAGAAGAGATACTTATGATTGTTATTTCTTCTTATTGAATTGTCACTTTTATACATATATGTAGTGTCCTTCTTTATCGCATAACATTTTTGCATTTAAAATCTATGTTGTCTGATATTACTACAGCTACCCCAGCCTTCTGTTTGTTACTACTTGTGTGGAATGTCTTTTTTCACTTTTTCACATTCAACCTGTTTGCATCTTTGGGTCTAAAATGAGTCTGTTGTAAACAGCATATAGATGAATAATATTTTTTAATCCATTCTGCTAATCTGTGTCTTTTGGTTGTGGAGTATAATCTACTAACAATCAAAGATGTTACTATAAAGACAGTTCTTGATTCAACCATCTTATCCTTTTGTGTGTGAGATCTATTTTCTCACTTTCTCTCTCTCTCTTTTTTTTTCTCTCATGGGCAGGCACTGGGAACTGAACCCAGGTCTTTTTTGCATGGCTGGCGAGCATTCTACCACCGAACCAACCATGCACCCTCTCACTCTCTCTTTTAATCCTTTAATTTATGCTTGCTATTATTCTTCAATTCTTTACCCTCCTCCAGACACAAACCTGTCATTTCTTTTCATCTGGCAGGACTCCCTTTAGCAGTTTTTGTAGGACCAGTCTCTAATTAACAAACACTATTAGCTTCTGTTTATCTATGAATATTTTAAACTCTCCCTCATTTTTGAAGGACAGTCTTGCTGTATAGAGAATTCTTGGCTGGAAATTTTTTTCTTTGTACCTTAAATATATTGTACCATTGCCCCCTCACCTCCAAAGTGTCTGATGAGAAATTAGCACTTAGTGTTATTTGGCTTCCCTTGTATATGGTGAATCACTTTTTCTTTGCTGCTTTCAGAATTTTCTCCTTCTCTTTGGCATTTGACAGCCTGATTACTATGTGTTTTGGAATGGGTGTTTTAGTATTTATTCTGTTTAGAGTAAGTTGGACTTCCTGGATTTGCATATTTATGTCTTTTATAAGAGTTGGGAAATTTTCAGCCATCATTTCTTCCAATATTCTTCCTGACTCTTTCCCTCTGTCTTCTTCTTCTGGGATACCCATATTTGTATACAGAGCGTATTTGTATGCTCTGCATTGTCAATAATTTCCCAAAATGGTGCTCAATTTTTTTCATTTTTTTCTCCAACTGTTCTTTTGTCTGTTCAAAGTCAGTTGATCTGTCTTCTAGCTCACAGATATATTCTTCTGCCTCTTCAAACCTACTATTCTGTGTCTCCAATATGTTTTTATTTCATCTACAGTGTCTTCTATTTCCATAAATGTGTTATTTTTCTATGTATTTTTTAAAATTCTTATTTATGCTCTTCTAGTGTCTTTTTAATATCCTTTATCTCTTTATATATTTTCCTTTATTTCTTTGGGTTTATTGAGGAGATTGGTTTGCACATCCCTGATAAGTTGTTCCAGATTCTGTATCTCCTCTAATGTATTTTTGTCTTTTTCTTCAACTGGGCCATTTCTTCTTGAGTTGTGATTTCTGCTGTTATCCAGTCATCTGATTATCTTGACAGATCTATTCTGAAAGTCAATTTATCTCTCTTGTCTAGGGTTTAATTTTTGCCTGTGTTTATAGTAGGACACTGTTTTGACATTTGATCCTCCAAATTTCTCAGCCAAAACAGGGGTGAGTACCAATGCACAGGGTACTGGCCAACTCTTATGGGCCTGTGATAGAGTCTGGAGAGGCTCTGAAATGCCCTACTGTTCCCCTGCACTTTCCGGCCCACCCAGAATATAGTACTATTCACTGACTTGCATGTCCTCAGGAGCTATTTACCTATGGCAGCCCCAGCAGCATCTGACTGGGTGGGACTGAAATTGCATGTTTCCTGAGCCCTCATTTTGCCAGCCCAAATCTGTGTCAATGTGGAACTATGTCCGCTACTTAACTGTGGCAGTCCCCAGCTGTTCCAGTCCATAGTCATCTTCCCAGGCAAGGATTGAGCTTCCAGCTGTTGTTTTCCTCAAGGGTAAGTGATGGACACCAGGACCCAGGGCTAGAAACACAGTCTCTGCCTATATTTACTCAAACTAGTCAGCCTTCACTGATCTGGACCTTGAAATGTCCTCCCCTGTCCCTCAGGTCCCCAAACAGCTGATTTAGAAAATTTCTGCTAGGCTACTAGCTGCTTTTAGGGAAGATTTTGCAGTTTCCTCCATGGTTCTCCATTTTGGAAGTTCTGCCTTGGTGCGCTTTTATATTCCACCCTCCCTAATGGCTTAGGTCCTGCTGTGGGTCCCTGCGGACTTGGGTCTCTATGTCTCAATGTAGGTGGGACTCTGTCTCACTGTTGTGAAAGATTTATAGTCTTTATCGCCAGTGGATGGTTGAAGAAATCTTGGCTACTGCCTCTGGGACCAAGCCGTGTGGGACAAAGTGAGGGAAGGAGCTGATCTGTCCAGGATAGAAATTTCCTACCTGATATTTTCCTCTTTCTTTGATTCAGCATTTGTTGAATCCTTCTCCAGTGTATAACTTCCCCCAGAGTTCTGAACAAGTGAGAATTGTCCTTGTTTTTTGTTCATTGAATCTCTGGGGAGAGGTTTTCAGTAGCTGTTTATGTTGTCTTGTTGATGGCATCACTCTTGAATGGTCTGTTGAATAAATAAAGAGTATGAAAGTTCTTTTCTTATTCATAGAAATGCTTCTTTAAAAATTATTTTGGAAATAATTTCAAATTTGCATAATGTTGCAGAATAAGAATTGTATAAGGAACAACTATGTAGACTTTATACCAATTCACCTGTTAATTTTTTACCCCAATTGAATTTATCATTTGCATTTTCTCTCTGTCAATAGATGCATGTGATACATGATAAAAGTTTTTGAACTATTTGAGGGTGAGTTACTTATCTTATGGCCTTGAATACTAAATACTTCTGTGTGCATTTTCTAAGAATAGGGATATACTCCTAAATAAGCTCAATACAATAAACCATAAACTTACATTGATAATACTTCTAAGTAAGCTACTGCCTATATACCAATTTTGTTTGTTGATTTAATAATGTGTTTTCCATCATTTTTCTCTTTATAGTATGTGATTCAGTCTATTGTCAGTAGAGTCAGATGCCACATTTAGTTGTCTGGCTCTTCAGTCTCCTTTAATTTGGAACATTTCCACAGCCTTCCTCTTTCACGACTTTGAAATTTTTGAGGAATATACCTCCCCCAACTTTTTGTTTTTAAATAAATAAAATATTCATTATTTTCTGTTTTCTGTTATGTTATTATGATTACATCGGGCTAATTCGTGCAAAATTGTATCCTCAGAGCATAAAATCACAGGGGTAGTTACTCTGGTTACCTGGCTTAGTTGTTTTCTGACTTCTCCACTATCTGATTTCTGCCTCTCTCACACACAAATACTCAAGGAATAAGCAGTCTTTGTATCACACACTTCTAGTCCATGCAAATATTTTGCTCCTTGGATCCAGTTTTTACTCTAATGGTTGTAAAATGATGACTTACCAACTTCAACATCTCTTTCACAATTACCGTTCACTCCTTGGCATTCTATTGTAAGAAGAGATCGCCCATGTCTGTGTCTATATCTCTATCCCTAACTATGTCTATCTCTATCATCTATCTATCTATCTATCTATCTATCTATCTATCTATCTATCTATCTATCTATCTATCTATCTATCATCATCATCATCATCATCATCATCATCTATGTATTCATCCATTTATTATGGGCATGGACTTATAAATTCTTAATTTTTAGTTTTATAATTTATTATTTTTCTTAACTCATTTCATTTTCAAGTTGTCCCAGAGTCAGCCAATTGTATCATCCTGAAAATTGGTTCTTGTGTCCTTATGATATGCATATCACAATGTGTGTGCGCATATGTATGTGTGCCTATTTTTTTTTATATGCTGTATGACAGGGGTCACATTTCATTGTTTTTGCATGTGAGTATCCCTTTATTGCAGCATGATTTGTTGAATTTTTGTATGCTTTTTTTTTATTTGTTTGTTTTGCTTGTTTGTTTGGTTGTTTGGAAAGTGCATAGGCCAGGAACTGAACCTGGGTCTCCCGCATGGCAGGCCAGAATTCTACCACTGAACTACCCCTATACCCCCTGTGTACCTGTTTTTAAAATCACTTTTTATTTTGTGGAAAACTGATGTCCCAAGCTCATTTTGAACCTACCATGTCCTTTCCCTGGCATCAACCATTTCTCTGAAAAACCATAGTTCCTTTTTGTGGAAAACGGAATTAGAGACCAAGACTTGAGCATTAGGTGTGCTCAATATACTCGGATCTCTTTGAATCTTGGTCTTTCAAGAAATAGAACTGGAAAACATATCTGTGAATATGTGCACATGAAACATATACATACACATATGCACATGTACATAAATCTGCATATTCACATGCATATAAATATTTTATAAATCATGATTTCATGCCAATGCTTCAATTCTAACTACTCCCACAATATCCTTTCTTGACTTCTCTAATTCTATATTTATATGTTACTTCAAAACCTGCTTTTATTAATGAATTATTTTGTGTGTTTTTTGAAAAACTTAAATGCAACATCAATCGTTTATGAGTTATTATAGCATATAGCATGTTCTGGGGACAATAAGTTCTATGTATAACAGGGAGATGGAAAGCTAATGAAAGAGGAAAATTTTTAAAATTATAAAATTTATAAAACAACACTGCAGTTAAATATATATACATACACACACACGCGCACACACACACACACACACACACATATGCATCAAATATCTCTTTTAGTGATATTAACTAAGTTACCTGGATATTTCCAAAACCTGACTATCTGTGGCAAGACATCAGGTAAAACACAATTCAGTGAAGCTTTGGTTCCCTCACCAGATAAATATCTCAATCTTTTTCTTCATAAAGTCATTTTTGTCCCCTCTGATGATAGACAGTTAATGTTTTGAGACCTAAAATGAATTTTGTTGTGAGATACCAAGACTGGTTTTGATGCACTCTTGGAATTGTTAAGATCCTGAATTGATGTAAGAATAATTGGTACTAAGCTTTACCGTCATAGTAGAAAAAAGAAGTAAGAATACGTTATTGATATTAGGAAATAGAAAGTATTTTATATTAAAAGGCTATGCCATATTCATTGTAATGCACATGTACTATTTAACATACAGTAATTCAAATTTATAAAAACCATGTAGCATGGATTGCATATGCATTTATATTCTCCATACAATTATTTATATTTACTTTTTCTAGTTTTCTAGGATAATGGGGGGTCAATAAGTGATAAACAATTTTAATTTAAATTAATTTTCTAGTCTCCTTTGGGTTGAGATGGCACATTCCACTACATTTATATACCAAACAAATTCCTCAGAAAAACCTTTAAAATAAGGTACAGTAGGATCAGAGACTTGATTAAAGTTAGTACTATAAAATGAAAAAAGCCTTTTATCACGATCGTTATGCAAAAGAGACGTAAAATTCTCCAGCAGAGATGGTTGAAAACAAGGAAGGGTATTTGTATGTTAAATATGAAGTAAGAGAGAAGGGACTTCACCTTACTTTGTATGTTTGTGCTTAAGAAGAGGATGAGACATCCATATTGCGTACATGATAGCAATAGAGTACACTGTTATTATGAAATGGTTTTGAGCTAAAATAAGCTTAAACTTGATGAATTATAGGATAATATGTGGTCAAATTGTTTGCAATCTTGATCTACTCACATGGAATAAGAGCATAGCATCTCTCTACACTGTAAGTATTCAAACTACTTATTCTTCAGGATTTTTAAATATAAATTTCATTGATCATTTAGAATATATCCTTTTAAAAATTTTCAGCAGTGATAGATATTGACCATATCTTTCTTGAACCTGAAGTTCTGTTCATTTTTCCCTTTACTAGCACTACACATCTGTACTTTTTTTGCAAAGGGGCATTTTGACCTGAATTGTTTTACAAGGTCAGTTCCTCACTTATTTTTGTGTGGTCTCTCTCACTTTTTCCACCTGTGGTCTCTTTGTTAAATGTAAATACCTGGGCAAAAGAAGAAAACTAAAACCAGGGCATCTAAGCATTTCAGTGCAAGAAATTCCCATAACCTGAGAAAGAGCATATTGGGCAAAATGCTTAGACAGCTTAGCAGAAATCATGATGACGACGACAATAATGATAATTTTAATACTAACAACTAGCACTTTAGGATTGTTTACTACCTGACGAGTACCGAGCTAAGTTTTCATAAGCATTAGATTGTCCCAGCCCTCACAACAACAGTGAGATATAACTGAGGATTAGAAAGATTAAGCAACTTGTCAGGTATCTCATGTCTCTTGGTTTCTCTTTGAGGACACACTCTTCTATTCTTACTTTCAGTTTCATTCAGAAGCTCAGCTTCCTCCACTAGTCCTTATTGCTGGGATCCCTCAAGAATTAGTACTAGTACCTCTTTTCTCACTCTTTCTCTAGATCAAGAGGAATTTTAATTATTGACTTGGGCTAATAGTTCCTAAAGTGCAAAAGTATACTACAGATATGATTACAAGCTCCAAGTACAAATAGGTAATGGTCATTATGGTAGACAGAACAATGAGTTACCCAACATGTATGTCCACATCGTAGTTCCGCAAAACTGTGAAGTGGTTCAGTTCAGGATCTTACAGAAGTGATTCACTTAAGGATCTTGAAATGGGTAGATTAGTCTAGATTATCTGGAAGGTCCAAGCTAATCTTGTGTCCTTCTAAAAAACAGCAAGAATGTCAACATCAGAAAAAGGAGATATGAGGATGGTATCAGAGGTTGGAGTAGTATGTCTTGAAGATGGAGGAAAGGATGATGAGCCAAGTAATTCAGATGGCTTCTTGTATTAGTCAGGGTTCTCCAGACAAACAGAACTGACAGGATATTTATATTTATGTTGGTATTGGTATACAAATTTTAAGAAATTTATTATAGGCATTTGTTCAAATGGCCATGGGGATTGGCAAATTTAAATTCTTTAGGGCGGGCCACAAGCTGCAAACTTGATGAAGATAAATTGAATTTCTAAGGAACACTTCTTTCAGACTTCTGAAATCCTCAGTTCTGTTTGTTCAGATCACCAACTGATTGAATGGGAAGACTCCCATAATTGTTGAGGGCAATCTTCTTTGTTGATTATAGATGAAATCAGCTGACTTTAGATGTAAATTCAACTGCAAAATATCTTCACAGTAACAGGCCATTGCTTGCTAGGCAAACAACTGAACACCATAACCTAGCCCTGTGGACACATGAAATTAATCAACACACCTCTAGAAGCTAGGAAAGGCAAGGAAACCATCAGGAGGAACACAGGCCTCCCCAAACCTTTGTTTTAGACATATGACTTCCAGCACTGCAATGAATACATTTGTGTTGAGTCCCTATGATTGTTGTCATTTGTTACAGCAGCAGTAGGAAGTTAATAAAGTCAAATGAGTGAAATGTATATTATGTTTCAGATACTTAATAATTAATATATTAAAAGCAAAATTCATTATCTGCTTGAAATCTAGTACTTCCCAATTGTTTATTACGACAATCAATGGCACCACTATTAAATACATTGATCAGTAGCTGGCATTTTGTGAAAAACAATCCTTAAGCCTAAGCTTTCTAAACTATTTTTTATGCTTCTTCTCATGACCTTGGTTGCTCTATATCCTCTTCTGATGTCTTCTTCAAATTTATTTTTCACTCCTAAGGAGGGTTTTGCTGAAAGGCAGTTTTTGTGTAGCTTAGAAAAAGGTTACCAATGGTAGTAATTTGTTTTAAACTAAAAGGTTTGTAATATACATCTATGTTGTATTTCAAAATAAGTCAAGGAGAAATGAGATCTTGTAGAGATATTTGCTTGTAAGAGCAGATTTTAATTGTAACCGGAATGTGAATAGTAAATTCTCTTGTACATTTAAAAATAAGTTATTCTTTTACTGGAAAAAGAATATAAGGACTTTACAAAGAAGATAGTGACAATTTGAGAATTAAGAAAAAATACTCAAGATGGGATTTAAATGGAAACGTCTTCTAAAAATAATATTCCAGGAAAATTAAAAAATTCATTTCATGTCTTCATGCTATTAAAAAGACTTAGATATTTCTTTCAGATATTTGAGTTGTATTTCTACTGGACAAAAGGTAATATGACATGGCCCATAGATTTCCTTCTAGCCCTCTGATTAAGTTCAACTTATTATATTATGATGATTAGAAACATTGCACTTTTGTGAATCAGCTTAACAACTAGAGCAGAATGAAGGGAATTTAAATTTGAGTTCTATTCTGTGGGTAATTTCCAAAGACTAATTTGAAAGTTCTCATCTGTCATTTATATCACTTGGCTCCTATAACTTCATGTGGGAGCTAATGCTTCAGTGATGGAACAATACAGAACAAAACAGGTAGATGGTTTTTGCAGAAAGAAGATTTAAGGTTGCCATTGAAAGACCATATAGATTTGATTTTTTGATTCATTAGCAAAATGGAGAATTATATATTATTCTGGTTGAAGGAAAAAAACCTGTTATTATTTCTTCATTCTCTTTTATTTTCTAGCATACTAAGAATACCTGGATACTTTTAAAACTAGATTTAAAATTTTTACAGTGGTATATATATTGGAATGGATTTCTGTTTCCAAAAATGTGTATATTATTTTCACACAATTCTTAACTTATATTGAAGATCCTTATGTTTAAATCATTCATTATTACTGAAAAATAGTTGCTTTGAAAACATGGCCTGGGACTTGATATTTTCTAAGCTAAATGTGAAATTTTCAGTAGGAGAAAACTATCCAAAAATTGATTAAATAGATAGTATATTAAATTGTATTTCTAAATTTCTTCACAGAATAGCATAAAACTTGAGTTTTTGTAAATAGAATGTTCTTTTTCTTAACATGTTTGGATTTACTGAAGGTGATATATATAGTTAAATATATATATCATATATATGTGAATTTGTATTCACCATATATAGACGTGGATTTTGTATTTACCAAAATTTTGCATGTAACTATGCAAATATGTATATATGTGTGTCTATTATTTTTAAACATATGCATGATAATCAAATAACTACTTTTCAAATATGCATTTTATAATAGCATCTCATTAACCATAGTTAATGACTAACATGCGTTCATTTGTTCTTTGAATACTAATTATTATAATCATCTTATAACAGTAAACTTAACTCGATATTATTTTCCCTATGTGAAAATCCTACATTTCTGATATATATATATCAGTTCCTTGAAGTCTCACAATTGTGAAGGATATCTTATTATGAGAAATTAGAAGTCAAAAATAAAATTAGAAGGCAGGTTCATGCTGTTGCTGACAAATTTCTGTTCCTCAGATGGCCACTGCAATCAGAATCTATAAAATTGCTGTAATTACAAAGGTGCAAACATAGCAGAATGGGTAACTGTTCTGATACTTCTGCACTGTGGATGTTCTCCAGCTTACAGACCATTGGGCAATGACAGGTGTGCATACGCTATTGTTCTTTGCTATTCTATTTTGTCAAAGACATCAGGGAGTGCTTGTGGCTTGAGATGAGAGTAATACTTCAATAAAAATAAGCCACATTATATAATGTTTTGATCCAGTAAGCTTCAGAGTACCAAGAGCTTCTCTTTGAGCAGAGTTTCAACACGCAACATGAAGGAAATCCCTTCGTTAGCTTTGCATAGCTCTCCACTGAGGCTCTTTCATTTTTAATTTAGAAAACAGTAATAAAAATGAGATGCAGGGCGGCTGCCGTGGCTCAGCAGGCAGAGCTCCGACCTGCCGTGCTGGAGGTCTGGAGTTCGATCCCTGGTGCCTCCTGCCCATATGCAAATTAAAAAAAAAAAGAAAAAAGAAAAAAAATGAGATGCACATTGATAGTACCTACTATGTGTCAGACACTGTGCTAAATTGTTTCCATTCATTATCTTGTTTAATTCTCAGAATAGACATGGGGGTGGGTAATAAAAACAAAATATGGCATGTGCTTTGCAGATGAAGAATATGACAAAAACTCACTCAAATTTGCCCAGCTTCTCAGTGTGGAGCTTCCAATCTGATCAAGTTCTGCACAGTAGTCCAGCCTTTTGACCCCCTTATATCACATATACAAATGGAGACATTTAAACTGAACCAGTTCATTAAAATGCACAGTGTAATGAGCTGGTAAGTAGCAGAGTTGAGTTTCTAGTTTAGGCAGTCTTATTCCAGAGCCCATCATATTAATTGCCACTCCATATTCCCTTTCCTTTTAAGTGTTCTACCTTAGAAAGGGAAATTAGTGACAAAACTGACCTGTGTTGGAGATTGATTCATGCCCCCTCACCAAAGGGGACATTCAGGTCCCAAGTCTGGGTCCTGTGCATGTGAACACATTTGTAAATAGGACCTTTGACAATGTTATTAATAAAATGTCTTCAAACTGAATGAGGATGTCTTTAGCCGATATGGCTGAAGTCCTTAGAAAAAGAATGAAGCAGGCATAGAGGAAAAAAGTGACAAGAAGCTAGAAGCTGGAAGTCAATGGAACCTAGAAGAGAAAGGAGATGGTATATCAAAGTGTGACAGAAAAGGCAAGGAACCCCAAGGATTGCCAACAGCCAATCTCAGAAAGGCACATTCTTCCTGAAAAAAGCATTGCCATGCTGATGCCTCAATTTTGGACTTCAATCATCTAACCCCTAAACCAAATGGTAGCCCATAACAAACTTTGGAATATGTTCTGTAACAACTTGAAGAGTGCTTTGAAATTATTGCTTTTTTCTCTTTATTTTGTTATAGATGTTATATGATAAAAAAGTTAAAAACAAACAAACCCTAAGCCAATAAATTCCTATTGTTTAAGCCAAACCATTGTATGGTATTTGTTTTAACACAAAGGAAACTGAGAAAACTTGTAATGCTAAGACAAATTTCATCTCCTGACTAGCCAAATTAGTTTGTTGTGAATAAGAAAATGTACAAACATTTTAATCTCTTCCCTAAAATACTGACACAGGAGGACTTACTGAAATATCTTGAAAAATGCAGGGAAGCACTGTAAAATTTTCTGTTTAATTACTTATATTAATGTTAAATGTACCTTTAAATTTAAGATGTGTTGTAACAGCTTCAGAAGTCTTTGTTTTTAGCCTTTGTATCCCCTATTTTTTCCTGTACCCCTTATCATTCCCTTTCATTGATCATTAGCATTTCAATCTACTAAATTTATTTTAACATTTGTTCCCCCTATTATTCATTTATTATTAATCCATTTGTTTTACCCATCTGTCCATACTGTAGATAAAAGTAGCCTCAGACACAAGGTTTTCACAATCACACAGTCACATTGTGAAACCTTTATCATTATACAATCATCCTCAGGAACCATGGCTACTGGAACACAGCTCTACATTTTCAGGCAGTTCCCTCCAACCTCTCCAATATACCTTAACTAAGAAGGTGATAGCTACATAATGCATAAGAATAACCTCCAGGATAACTCCTCGACTCTGAAATCTCTCAATCATTGATACTTCATTTTGTCTCCTTTCTCTCTTCCACCCTTTGGTCTAGAAGGTTTTCTCAATCCCTTGATGCTGAGTCCCAGCTCATTCTAGGATTTCTGTTCCACATTGTCAGGAAGGTTTACACCCCTGGGAGTCATATCCCATGTAGAGAGGGGGAGGGCAGTGAGTTTGTTTGTCATGTTGGCTGAGAGAGAGAGGCCACATCTGAGCAACAAAAGAGGTTTGCTGGGGGTGACTCTTAGGCCTAATTTTAAGTAGGCTTAGCCTATCCCTTGCAGAGATAAGTTTCATATGAACAAACCCCAAGATTGAGGGTGTGGCCTATTGCTTTGGTTGTCCCCACTGCTTGTGAGAATATCAGGAATTCTCTACATGGGGAAGTTTGAATTTCCCCCCTTTTTCGCCATTCCCCCAAGGGGATTTTGCAAACACTTTTTTATTCACTGTTCAAATCACTCTGGGATTTATCGGGGCATTACTCTGTACAAATCTACAGAATCTCATGCCCTACTCAAGGTTCCATGTACTTATGGTGTTCAATTAAACTGTCCACATAAGTTATATTAGGAAATGCACTAGTCAAATTATAAATTTTGTACCAAATAAACATTTTTTGCTTTAGTCTTACACATAAGTTAAAGTTTTAAAATATGAATTACCATCTATTTTCAATACCCTGCAATATTGACATTCCTTTGTTCTTCCTCATACAAAACATTTTTTAATTTGTAGATTTAGTCACTATCATTGTACCCTCTAGGCATTCCTGCATTATACCATCTAGGACTTTATCATATATCTTTCCTTCTGATTTCATTTGCGCCCGCAGCCCTCCTCCCTCTATCATTCTCACATTCAGCCTCATTCAGTGTACTAATGTCATTGTATTACAGTTAGGTAGTATTGTGCTATCCATTTCTGAATTTTTACAGTCAGTCCTGTTGCACAATCTGTATCCCTTCACCTCCAATTACCCAATATCTACCCTATTTTTATCTCCTGGTGGTTTCTGTTCTTAGCTGAAATTCTCCAAGTTCATTCACTAATGTTAGTTCATATCAGGGAGACCAAGCGTTATTTTAACTAGATAATTCTATGGAAGGATTCACTCTCATGAATTTTTTTTTAAAGATTTAAAATCATAAAGTAACTATATCCTGACACAGGTATTTGCCAATGTATTACCAATATTATTTTGTTCTTTGGGTTTTCCCATGGAACTATATCTGAGAATGAACAAAGATCAAAATGTGATCTAAAGTATCTGTCCTAGAATGGGCCACTTAGAAAAATTTGTTGATCATGTAGCCATCATTCCTAGCCAAGCAGCTTGGTATCATTAGTAACCACTACA
Organism: Myrmecophaga tridactyla; assembly: GCA_004026745.1. Classification (NCBI taxonomy): domain Eukaryota; kingdom Metazoa; phylum Chordata; class Mammalia; order Pilosa; family Myrmecophagidae; genus Myrmecophaga; species Myrmecophaga tridactyla. The sequence continues at coordinate 78,733 of PVIY010001390.1, read as the reverse complement.
GACTGGTGTTTGGGATCTCAGGAATCCTATATGAGCTGTGACGTGTAAGGAAGTACTGTGTTTGGAAGTGTGCATATTTCCTGTAATTTTACTCTTCATCAGTATGAAAAAGATCCAAATGTTTATTGAAGATACACCAACTTCTGATTGACATTTGGTTCAGTTATGTGGTCAAAGTACATTATGGTTGTAATTGAGTCACTTTTCTCTCTCTCTCTCTCTCTCTCTCTCTTGCTTTCTCTTCTCCTTTTCTTATTTTTATTAAGTGCTCAAGTTGAAATATAACATCAGCAATAGTATCTTGTTGAAACATTTTTTATAAAAGGATAATTTGGAGGTTGTTATATGTTCCAATGAAACAAATGTTTCATTATCAACTCTTTTTTAAAGAATTCAATTAAATATTTATTGAATGAATGCACAATAAACAAACAAGAAGGTTGATATTAACCTGAAGATTAATAAATCTGAAGAGCAATAAATAAGTTCAAATATTCAGTGGGTTGTCACACAAAAAATAAAAGATGGGTTGGTCAGCATTTCTCCAAAAGGTAGAACTTGACCCAAGGATAAAATAAGCGACCAACAGGCTGCAGGATAGTTGTACAAAGTATATTACTTATCTGAATAGTTTTTGTTCCAATACCATGCCCTCCTCACTTACTTTTCTCTTCTTCTGAAAGGAGATTTTATAACATTTCTCATAAATGCCTTACATAAGTTGTATTTTCATGGCAAGCCTTCCACTGCCGGTAATTGATGCACTTATATCATCAGAAAAAAATCTAAAGTTAAAAAATCATATATTAAAGAAATGGTCTTTTATTCTTCAGCTACATCTTAATATTGGATATTAAAGATTCTCAGGAGATAGGGAGGAAAAGAGACCATATTCTCCAAAGAGGTGAATCAGAATCCCCAGCAATTGTGATATTACCTACTGGGGAGATAGTAGGTAATTCTACTAGCAGGTAACCCAGTAATCCTTACTATCAATCAACGGACAGACTGGAGTGTTGTGTGTTAGGGGAAAACCCTTGAGATTCACAGCTTTATATTAATCAGCAGGTTTGTAGTGTGAGACACTAGGAAAAATAAACTAATCACACAATACTGATGGGCTCCAACCAAATTGTTAAAATAAGAATTGCTTATAACTATTAAGTTCAATGTTAATTACAAAAGATGTCTAATATGCTTTACATTATATATGCATTTTATCTGTCACATGATCAGTAAGGAATGTTGAAGTGCTTAATCTGTCCAGTAAATCAAAAATGCAATTTTATATCTCCATATTTGTGAGATACACAGGATTCTGAAGGTGAGCCTTAAACCTAGACTGACAAATCCATTTTCAAGGAAAGCCACATAATCAATCTGGCTAATTGCTGTTCGTTGGGGATTGGTGAAACTGAGGCAGGTTCTAATAGAAGAATAAGCCTGCTAAAGGAAACATCCAGGGCTCCTGCAGCTGGCTCTTTGGGCATAATGATTCTTGTTCTAAAATACCATTCGCAGCCTCTTCTACTGGACGTTGAATAAAGGCTGCCAAGTCATCGGTGATTATGAGGTATATGCTTAAGAAACCAGGACAAAGACGCTTCTCTTCCTTGCATCTTTAATGCCTCCACGATTGGCTGGGTAGTCTCAGAGCATTCATGTGTGTTGATGATTTTATATAGATCCAAGGGAAATCCCTCTGTCTGATTGTTTGTCCTACTGACCAAATTGCCCCCCCCGCCCCCCAGTTCAGAATTTGCAGATTTGTTAGCAGGTGGCAGTATTTTCAAAGGGTATTATGTACATTATGCATGGCATTCTGGTGCAGATAGTTACAAAGCTAGAAGCTGACTGTGCTTTGGGGTGCAGCAATTCCTCCGGGAGACTCAATGTCCTGGTTCTCACATTGATCCAGCAACTTTTTGAAACTCTGGGTACTTTCCACAGTCACTCTGTGACATCTTCCCTGCACATCCCTTAGCCACACCTCATTTTGCCCCTAGAGAATTTACACTCCCCCCCACCCTGCCCCATGTCACTCTATGACCTACAAACCATTAACTCTAATTTTTTTGCTGTAAATATCTCCCTTGTGATGGGAAAGTTACTTCACTTTGTCATAATAAACATCGATTCTTTCCCATGGGCAACAAACATTTCACTTTGTCATTTGTCAGCATCTTGATCAATTGACGTGATAATAATTCTATAAGAGCTTAGGCAAAAAATGATTGAAAATAAAGTTCTGTAAGGCAGAGAATGCTGAAGCTAATAGAAAAGTATTAGAAGCAGCCTATTATTCCTCTTATAAATCCTTCATATTTTTGCTCTTATACTTCTTTTGCAGTTTTGTCAAAGTTTTAGTTAATTTATATCAACATTTTTAGGTAAATAAATGGTGTGATTTCTTCTCAGTTTTCTTTGTGTTGTTTTTTTAATAGTGCTGAATACTGTTTCCAAAGGTTATCAGCATTTCTTCTTAAGAAAATGACAGTGCTTTAAAGGGATTTTTTAAATGGCATTGCTCTAATTTCACAGTTTTGATTCTAAATTATCAGTTTCACACTCTGAAACTGTTGTATTAGTGTATTTCTGTATGCATTTTTACATATTTTATAAGTCTTACTACTGGATATCTAAATCAATTCCATTGATGAATTAAATACATATTTGTTTTTGCAGTTTCTTATAATGAGGCCCACTAAGAGAAACCCCTTAGAAGTTTGTATTTCTTAAAACTAGAGTTCTACAGATCGCCTATTTATACAAACTGTGTGACATATCATATAGCCTATTAAACAGGAATCATGACTTTATGGCACAAACCAATTTGACTCTAAGGGTATATTAATTACCCATAGGTATTTGAGTTGAATAAGTGAGAGTAGTTCTCCATTATTCCACTGACATTTTAATTCTGGATTGTTATAAGTGATATGTACAGCAGAGTGTTTGCTGACTTACAGGACATATACACATTTATTTTCAAAGATTTTTAAGAGGAACTCAGTAGAAATGAAAAGTGAATCCTGCAACTAAAGACCACACAGTGAAAACTAAGCTAATGGGCTTATTGAGCACAAAATTTTTATGTCTCCTAAGAATAGTTGATATTACTAAACATTAAAAAAAAGTGAAAAAAATTACCAAAGCCTAAGGTATTTAAATCTGATCTGCATTTTATTCTTCTATTTAAGTTTATATGGTGATAGATAAAACTAACACTTATCTCAAATGATCCAATCACCAGCATTTTAATCACTTCACTTCATCATAATGAAATGATAAATGTATAGGTAATTATTTTGGAAAGTTTAAGAATTTGAGGCCATCACCAGGGAGATATTTACTGCAAAAAAATTAGAGTTAATGGTTTGTAGGTTATAGAAACCAACAGGTTGGTTATCATGTGTAATTTTTCCTAGGCATTTATTGTGAAATCAGATTCCCAAGCTGAAAAGTTTCCATAGCAACATGAGGAATAAAAATAGAGCAGGTTTATGCTTCACTGGCCCTGAGTTCTTCATAAGTTCTTCTTGTTGTGCTTTGGGAGACCCACAGATGCTTTAGAAAAATAATTCCCATTTTCTTTAAACAGAATGGCTCCTTTGTGCTGATACAGATGACTCCATACACTATACATTGTACAAAATTTACCTTTTTCTATTTATGACTCTACTTGTCAATCTCTTATGAAAATTTCCTCCATAACTTGTCTTTTCACTAATCCACATTCATCATCTCCTTCATTTTAGCTCAGTAAAATATCATATGATTATCTCCATAGATGCTGAAAAAGTCTTTGACAAGATTCAATGCACATTCATTTGGAAACTCTAAAGAAAATAGGAATGGAGGGACACTTTCTTAGCATGATAAAATATAAATTCCATTGTACTAAATGCAATGGGAAAAAAACTATAAATATTTCCACTAAGATTAGGTACAAGGCAGGGATGTCTATTATTTTCACTACTATTTAGTATTGTGCTAGAAACATTAGCAGGACAATAATAGGAGGGAAATCAATTAGAGGCATAAGAATGAGCAAAGAAGGAGTAAAACTATCATTACTTTGCAGAGATATGATAACACAACCGGAAACTCACTGAAATAAACTCAAACAATGAATTGATTGAAATTGCAGGATGTGAAATTAACATAAGAATACATTCAAAAGAAAGTCCAGAGTTAAACCCAAATACGTTTGGAAACTTAATATCTGACCAATTAACATCTTAAATCACTGAGATAAAGATGCATTTATCAACAATGAATGGTGCTGGGACAACCATGAAGCCATTTAGAAAAAGTGAAAATTAAATCTGTATCTCACAAAATACACCAGAATAAATTCTAAATGGGTTAGAAAACTAACTGTAAAAAATGAAACCCTGGATTTACTAGAAGAAAAATTGGTAAATTGTTCTTTAATTTCCATGTAGAAAAAGGCTTGGTAACTGTGATTGGAAATCCAGAGCAAAGAAAAGGTTGCTAACTTTCATAAAATAAAATATTTTTGCATGATAAAAATAGCACCAAAAAAATGACAGCTGACTAACTGGAAGAGAATATTTGCACCATGTAATATGAGCAAAGTCATAATCTCTTTAAAAGTAAAGGGAGGGGGCAGGCAATAGTGGCTCAGTGGCAGAGTACTTGCCTGCCATGCCGGAGACCCGGGTTCAATTCCCGGTGCCTGCCTACGTCAAAAAAAAAAAAAAAAAAAAAGTAGTAGGAGGAAGGATCAAAAACCTTACAGAAAAATGAGAAAAATATATGAATACATAATTCAAAAAAGAAAAAAATAGTCTTCAAATCTATACAAAATGTTAAAAGTCACTCATAATTAGAAAAATGACAACTAAAACAATGCTGAGATACCATTTCTTATCTATCTGATGGGCAAAAACTAAATTATATAATCTATTATTTAAATACATATGTATAATTTTCAACTGTTATTTTTATGCCTTGCAATTTCACTGTATTCAATAATTGTTCAAGTTAATTTCAGTTAGTTTGCACTTATACTATCATATATCTGCAAATGAATACAGCAATGAAGACAATCTTCTATATATATTGAAATGAGTATGGCTGCTTCCCCACAGCCTCACTAGGAGAAATATAAATGTATATATATATATATATATATATTCTGAAAGTATTTTATGTAATACTAAGACAATTATATATATACATTTTTGTACTTGTAAAATATATGTACATTTTTTCAGTGAGGCTGTGAGGAAACAGGCACTGTAATACACGCTAGTAGGAAAGAAAATTGATAGAAGCCATCCATGGTTGTTTGGAACTATGGTCCCCAGAAAACCATGCCCATAAACTTACTTCACCCCTGTAGGTGTGAACCAATTGTGAGTAGGACTTTTTGATAAGGTTACTTCAATTAAGGTGTGGCCCATTCAATCAATGGGTCTTAATCCTATTACTGGAGTCCTCTATAAACTCAATGAAATTCAGACAGATTGAGAGACAGCCACAGGAAGCAGGCAGCCAAAGGGGACTGGAACCCGGAAAAGAAAGGAGAGGCCACTGTAAGCATTCTTACATGACAGAGGAGCTAAGGATCGAGGATCACCTGACAGCCATCCCTAAAACAGTAGTCTTTGGGAAGAAAGCATCACATTGATGATGCCTTAATTTGGACTTCTCTTAGCCACAAAACCATGAACTGATAAATTTCCATCATTTAAGATGACACATTGCTTGGTGTCTGCTGGAGCAATCAAGGAAACTAAAACATCTATGTAAATACACTAATAGAAATATATTGAGTTTGAACATGTAAGCATTTCTGTTTTTGGATTTTCACTAGATTTTGTGAAATAAGTGGTTATTCTGTCTATTTATCTTAGATCCATTACAACAACTTGATTACTTCCATACATGGTACGTGTCCTAAACTATTTTCGGGCTTTCTCTGTTGATTATTTCTTCTATCAGGATGTTAGTGCAAGAAAATTTCCAAAGGCATTGAATATGGACAAAACCATTTTTTTTTTTTTTACGTGGGTAGGCATCGGGAATCGAACCCAGGTCCTCTGGCATGGCAGGCGAGCATTCTTGCCTGCTGAGCCACCGTGGCCCACCCGACAAAACCATTTTTAATGTATCCTGCTTTACTATATCAAATACACTTTTTTCCTTCTTTGATGTCATTTTAATTCTAGAGATATAGGGTAATTTGGATGTCTGGCCTAGGGAAAGGTATGAACAACCTTTATTAACTTGGCAAAATAAAGAGAAAACTACATTTATATGAAGGAGTGCGCTCCATCTTTATTTTCCCTCAAAATTCAGACTCAGATTACATTGTCTATTAATGGTAATCTTACTCCAGAGAACTTGGTTTACATTTCCACGTTATGAATGGGATTTATAGCATTTCTGACTACTTTTAATATGCATTATATTTGCCAATGTTGCAATGCAGAAAAATCATTTACTTATGTTCTTCTCAATAATCATTTCACTCTTTCAAGCAATTCCCCCAAGCACGTATGTCCTAAAGTTCTTGTCTTACAGCCCAGCACCTAAGATATTTCTTTTCCATTTTGCTTAAGAGACTTCTGTCTCTGCCTACTTAGAAGCATTTATCACTGCCTCAATTCTTCCGCTGCTTCTTCAACACTTAACTGTTGTGCTGAGTAACCACTGACTCACCTTAGACATGGGAGGAGAAAAAGGATACTAAGAGTCCTTTACCCTAGCTTGCTTCTTGCCATCCAAGATTTGGGAGAATTCAAATAGGACTTGTAGGAAGAGAACCACACTTTGCATACCACATCAAAAGGCATATTTATCTTTTTTACATAATTCTAAGTGAATTACAGATTCCCTTGGGCTCTGCTTGCCAGATCATGGAAATTAGTGGCTCTGTTTCCTTAGAACTTCGTAAACTCAGTGTACACATATGATCCTGGAACTTCAAGTCCAAGAAGAAAAGACTACTCTGCTAGATTTTCTTCTGATTGCTCTGCAAACTGCTTATCTGAGACATCTGTTCCAAATAACTATCAGATTTAGTGAAGATTTTTGAATCTCATCTCGAATACTTTGTAGTCTTTTACACTTGCTTACCCTGATAAATGCTGACCAAAATAAAGCCAAATTTTTGTTTATCTCCTGTGAAGATTTTTGTGCATTCCTGGACGTCAGAGAAAATGGTATCAAAAGCGCAGTTCCTAACATACAATTGTATATTCAATAAGCATTTATTGAAGTAATGGACAAATGATATCTCTGCTTTCCAAGTACAAAGAGTGTCATTACTACTATGAACTGTATTTCTTGTTGCAGTAGAAATAGATTCTCCCTAACTAATCTTTTGCTGCAATGGCTAGCTTTTGCTAGGTTATGTTTCAGGAATATATCATTTCAAAATCTCAGCTGCATACAAAACCAAAGGTCTAATTCTTACATTTGTTCTATTTTGATTAAAGCTGCCTATTGTTTGCTCCACTACTCTCTACTTTAGAATTCAGGCGAAATGAGTAGCCATTATCTAAGACACTATTTTTCATGGCAGAGCAAAAGGAGCACTGGCAGAACCACCTGATGGCTCATAAAACTTCTCGGAAATAGCACACATCATTTCTACTGATATTTTTTGGCTAGAAAATACAACCTGTCCAAGCCAGGCATCCTGCGGTGATGCATCCAGCATGAGAGGGGATATTTTAACAATAACACACTCTACTACAGTTGCACTCTTAATAAAAATATTTGCTTTTTCTCCCTTATGCACATAAAATATACTCAGCTCCTTCTCAATGGACTTAACCTAAAATCCCAGGTTCCAGGATATTCTGATTCTATGCAGATCCTCTTAATCTGAAGGCTTATGAAAAAGAATGTTTTTTTCATGTCACCTCCTCGCTCTCACTACAAACAATGGTCAAACAGGGGCATATATCCAGAATAAACTTTTCAGAATGGTAACAATAAATCCCAGAGCCATCCCTAGTACATAGCAATTCTGTAATCCTATTGGAAAAATGTGTGAGCCCCACCCTTCGGGGTGTTAATGGTCTTTGAATTAGCCCCAGTTCTGCTCCCTGGAAATAGCTCCCAAATCCACAGCTTTCTATGACTCTTGATTCAACTTAGTGAAAGATATTATTCTCTTTAGCCACAAATGAAAAGGACTGTTTTGCTTTGCTAAAGCTACCAGAATGGAATGTTCAAGAAATGGGTTGGCTTTTACCATGGGGTTTTATTAACTTACAGATTTACATTTCTATGTCCCAATTAAAACATCAACAGTACAATATTTTCTCTGAAGACAGACTGCTGGCAGACAGGGTTCCTCTGTCAGATAGCAAGGCACATGGCTGGTGTCTGTTGGTCCTTTGTTCCTGGGTTTCATTGCTTTCAGTTTCTGATTCCAATGGCTTCCTCTGTGAGTTTCTGTGGGTCTTCTCTTAGCTTTTCTGGGACTTTGTTCTATGAACTCTTAATTTCATCTCTTTTGAAGGACTCCAGTAAAAGGATTAAGAGTCACCTTGAAGAGGTGGGTCACATCTCAATTGACAGAACCTACCCAAAAGATCCCGCCCACAACAGGTCTGCATCCATGGGAATGGACTAAAAGAGCGTGGCCTTTTCTAGGGCATACAACAGCTTTAAACCACCACAAAGGCATTGAAGAATGTGCTATCTTGAGAAGATGCAGAGATGTTTAATATGTCTCCTGCCTATGAAAGTTTGGGCTGTTTAAGTCTTAAACTGCCCAATTCAGGAGGTGTTTCTTTTGTTAGTGAATTTTCTTAAGAACTTAGTTAACTTTTTATCTATATGATTCCTTCAGTTTCATGTGCCATTAATTTTGCTCACAATCCTTTACCAGACAGGATTCATTTACAGGTCCATTACTTTTTTCCAGATTTCATTTGGAGAATGGCAATCTGAGGTTATTCTCCCTGGAATATGTTGTCCAACAGAAGTGTTTACCAGATACCACTTAATTGATACAGAGATTTTAACAAATGTCATAATGACCACATTTTGGTTTAGTTCAACACTTTGTCTGAATTTAATTGGTGTTTGAAGCTCAAACCCCATTCTCAGTTTCATCTTTTAATAGATGGAAATTGCAAATCATTAACATCTAACAATCCTGCAAATTTCATAATTTTTGTCTTAAACCTTTTTTTATTAGAGAAGTTGTAGGTTTAAAGGAAAATCATGCACAAATAGAGTTCCCATATTCTACCTTATTATTAACACTTTGTGTTAGTGTGGTACATTTGTTTCAATTTGTGAAAGAACATTTTTATAATTGGACTACTACCTATTGTCCATCGTTTACAATAGGGTTCACGTTTGTATTGCACAGTGGTAGTTTTAAAAAATGGTTATTCGGGTAACACATATACAACCTAAAATTTCCTCTTTTAATCACATTCAAATATATAATTTGGTGCTGTTAATTATATTTACAATGTTATGCTACCAACATCACTATCCATGACCAAAACTTTACTGATCAACCCAAATATAAATTCTGTACAATTTAATCATAAATTCCCCATTCCCTAGTCCTACTCTGTCCCCAGGTAACTCGTATTGTAGTTTCTGACTCTTTGAATTTGCTTATTCTAATTATTTCAGATCAGTTAGGCTATACAATATTTGATCTTTTGTGCTGGCTTATTTCAATCAACATGATGTCTTCAAGATTCATCCATGTTATCACATGTATCAGAACTTCATTCCTTTTTTCTGGGGAATAATATTCATCTGTATGGTATATACCACATTTTATTTATCCTGTTACTCATTTTTATTCCATTTACAAAAATGTCAGTATTTAATGAGCTCATTTTTCTCTTGAACTACAGACATTTTATTCTCATTCAGTTTTCCAACACTTTCTGTTAAAAGCGCAGGCTTACTTATACATTTTCTGCCTTTCAGGTTATTGAGATTACTCCACATATTTTGACACGGTCTAACATGAGTCCTTAGCCAACCAATCTCCAGTAATAGTTTATGCATCACCCACTTCTTGAACCCGGTAGCACTATATTTTCTTTAGCTCTTTTGTTGCTACAGCATCCTTATTTCCATTACCATATACTGTATCAGTGAGGAAACTAGAAGCTGCTATCTGTATACATATATATACATATATAATATGTATACTGTATAATATTAGAGTTTTACTTCAGCAAATAACTTACGATGCATTAACATTGAAGGATGAGAGATCATGCTCAGGAAATTGACCAGTAAAAATGTTAATCTGCAGCAACAAAGCTGATGTTTCCCAAACATCTTTTGGAAGATGATGAAATTCTTATATGTTTTCACCAACTATTTCAGTCTCCAATTATGAAGAAAGTGGTTTTCACCTACTTATTAAAAAGCTGCTCCACTGCTTCTGTTCTCTATCTTTATCACTATTACTATTGCTATAGCTATAGCTATCTATTTCTATCTTTATATCTACATCTACATCTACATCTATTTTTGTGTTTATCTATCATCTATCTAATCTATTTTTCAATACTCTATCTATACCTATTTATGTATCTAATCTATGTATCTACCTAGTCTACACATCACTACTTTTCAATTTTTCTATCATCTATCCTTCATCTACAGATAATATCAGACCTCTGGTTCAGAGACACACTTTATTATGTGTAATGGCCTTCTATTTTCCTTGGTAATAAAAGTTAGTCACCAGTCTGCTGGCAAAGCTGTTAGCAGAAGTTAATCCTGAGTGATAAGATTATGTCTGATACAATTGTGTGTGTGTGTGCGTGTGTGTGATTTGACTTGGTTAATTTTTTTATGGAGAAGTAATAGTAATATAATTAGAAAAGAACTGTTTTAAAATAACACATCATTACAGAATGGCATATGTGTGAAAAGCAAAGAAATGCTATAGTGTAAATCTAGTAGTATCTCAGTGCTTTTCTTTGCCATTTTAGTGAATCCCCCCTCTGACCATGTCCGGTCACTCCACCATGCTCCTTCTCAGGACATCAGTGCATCACCATCTTCTCCTGCCTTCTCTTCCCCCACTCCATCTGACCCCTTCCCAGTTTTTCTTCAGTTTCACTTTACTACTTACCAGATAGCATCTTGGTTTTTTCCATTTCAAGGCAATGTTAGGCTTGATTTTACAATGACACTTAACTAGTAATGCAAGTTTCAGCAAGTACAAAATAACTAAAGGAAATTAACTTGATGGGCATCTGTGTTTTTTCTTTTGTTTTTCAAAACAGGTAGCAGAAAATTGTCTCATTAGAAATAAAAAAAACAGACTGAAAATTATCTAATTGAGTTAATGGTCAACTGTGTTACACTGGATCCATACCTGGCTTTCATACTTACTAACTCTGTGATCTGGGGAAACTATGCAACCTCTGGGCCTCACTTTTACTTTTAATAAAAATAGAACAGCAATTACGCCTATATCTTAGAATTTTTTTAAGAGAAGATGAGATAATTCTCAAAAAAAAGGAGCTCAGAAAGTGATTGCACATTGTGGACAAACTTAAGTCTTTCTGAAGGATATAAATTGGTTTACTCAGGGCTTAGTATAGTCTTTTAAACCACAGAACTCTTCTCTCTGGAAAAGACATCTCAACATGTCTGAAGAGGAATATAAACAATAGGAACATTACTGTCAAACCAGAGCATAATGAAATATTTAAGAAGTAAGATGCAATGTTCTGAAAATAGATTTAGAACGCCCAACAGCTATAAGAGCATGGTACAATACCCCTTGTGTTTCTTCCTGATACTTGTTGGTCATTCATAGGATGGGATCGAGCTTGTCCATAAAAGCTACATGGGCTCAGGACACTTCATTTTGGGAGCCTGGGTCCTTTGCAGACATGGACTACATAATGTGCAAGTCCCTTACTCCTTTGAAGTTGCAGATAAAGGAATAAGTATGTAAAGGTTAAGGATAGGGTCGAGGTTATTTATGATTCAGTTCATTGGATGATTTAACTTTTTCAGAGGGATTACAAAATAAATTCTATCATTTGCCCATGGTAAAATGGTGAAACAGAATGATTACTTTTAACAATGTTTTGCTTCCTCCTTGAAATGAGCCTTGATGCTTGCAATGCCATTAACGTATCCTTAAATATCCTTTGGATTGAATGAACTCAATTTATAGGTCTTTTGTTTTTACTGAAATCATTCTCCTTCAACCGTCCCTCTTGTCTCATCCTCAGTAATCCTCCAGTCATTCATCTTTATGACCTTCTCAGCCTTACTCTGCTCTTGCTTGTGGAATTCCAAAGTAACAGGTCGCAGTATCCCTAGAACTTTCAATCTTTAGCCAGAAAGCTGCTTTTCCTTTTGTTCGAACAATATGAGAAATATTTATTTCAAGATCCAGTTGAAACTCTTGTTTTAAAAACCCTTAGAGAACAGTTAATCTCTGTTCAGAATGTGTTTACTGAATTACTTTCCAATCAATTGCTGGGTTTGGGCGGCTGTCCTAGTTTGCTAGCCAGAATGCAAAATACCAGAAATGGAATGGTTTTTAATAAGGGGAATTTAATAAGCTGCTAGTTTACAGTTCTAAGGCCAAGAAAATGTCCCAATTAAAACAAGTCTTATAGAAATGTCCAATCTAAGGCATCCAGGGAAAGATACCTTGGTTTAAGAAGGCTGATGAAGTTCAGGGCTTTTCTCTCAAGTGAGAAGGCACATGGCGAACACAATCAGGGCTTCTCTCTTGGCTGGAAGGGCACATGGTGAACACGGTGTCATCTGCTAGCTTCCTCTCTTGGCTTCCTGTTTTATGAAGCTCCCCGGGAGGCGTTTTCCTTCTTCATCTCTAAAGGTCGATGTTTTATGGACTCTCTGCTTCGTGGTGCTGCAGCATTCCCTGCTCTCTCAGAATCTTCCATTCTCCAAAATGTTTCCTCTTTTGTAGGACTCCAGAAACTTATCAAGACCCACCCGAATGGTGGTGTCATCACCTAATCCGTCTTAAGAACCACTCTCAATTACTTCACATCTCCAGGGAGATGATCTGATTACAGTTTCAAGCATACAATGCTGAATAGGGATTAGAAGAAACAGCTGCGATTACAGAATGGGATTCGGATTAAAACATGGCTTTTCTAGGGGACATAGAACCAGCACAGTGGCCTTTGTTTCCGTCCTACTTTTCAAGATGGCAAAGGCCATAGCAAGGAGTCTCCTCTTACTTATCTGATGTGTCAAGTTTCAGCCTCGTCAAATTCGATCATACTAAAACGTGTTCTATTTTTTCTGATTAGTTTATTTTTCTTCAAATGGCATTGCAGTCAAATCCCTTATATTAAGGTCAATATCTTCAGCGCAGGAAAGATGATGGAGTGAGGGGAAAGAAGTGGGAAATAAAGTGGAAGTATAATTATAGATATATTCCTTGAATAGAAGAAAGGAGAGGTAGAGATAAGGTAGATTATCCTTAACACCGTCCTCCCAAGTGGACTTAGAAACAAATGATCAAATTAATGCTAAGAATAGCTACCACAAAAAAAAAAATTGGGAAGAGAAACTGAAACTCGGAATTATTTTCAAACTAATGTTAATAATTGCATCACAAAGCAACAGTGAAGTGGAAAACAAAACCCAGAATTATTTTTATTAGTGAGTAGTAGTAAGAAGATAAAGAAGTACAATTCTAATTAATAAATCTAGAAAGAGTTATAGAAATAGAAAGTCATTTATTGGCAAATGTCATAGTCACAATTGTTACAGTAGAGACCCATCAATGGAGGCCAAAATTCGAAAGTGTGATGAGAAGCAGGATATTTGCATACTATCTAAGTATCTCCACTCAAGATACTTTGCAATTACAAAGAGAAAAAGTGTATCCCTGCAGAAGGAAAACTTGGCAGATATCACCTTAATTAAGTATTCACAGTTATATTATCACTTGAAAAAGACAAACATGAGATACTTCCAGATAAGATGCACTGAGAAAGGCCAAGAAATACTTCTGGGGTATTCTTGCCAAAAATGCATAACTTGAATTTAAACATGAGGAAATATCAGACAAACTCAAGGGAAGGAGCAATATACAAAATAACTGGTAATATGCTGCAAAAGCATCAATGATATGAAAGACCAAAAAAGGCTGAGGAGCTCTCAGAGATTTTTGTAGATACTAAGGATTCCTGACAATTAAAGGCATTGTGTGATCCTGGATTGAACCCTGAACCAGAAATAAGGATACTAGTGGGACAAAATGGGTGAAAGATATATGGAAACTTTGTGTCATAGTTTTACACCTTCCTGTAAGTTTAAAATGACTTCAAAATAAAGTTAAAAAATGAATAATGGATAGACATTTATAAACACACATGATATGATCTTGAGTTAAGTACTTGAAGGTTTAAAATAAATTCAGCTTCTCTAAACAAAACTTGCAGAAACGACACCTTCTTTCTTACTTTTTTACTTACAGAGTAAATAGATGCCCAGTTAGCAAAGAATGAATTCTTTTGGTGTGTATTTAACTGAAGAAGATTACGTGACTTATGAAGTGTTTGTGGAGCTATATTTGCCTTGAATGATACTTGGTAAGCCTTCTGTGTTTATTTTGAGGTTATTTTATTTTCTTCCTTTAACACCAAATTAGAAATTAAACAGTTTATTTTCATTCCAGAAGAAAGAAAAATATTGAATTCCTTAGAATTAACAGCAAACCAGTGTGGGGCAATTTACCTGTTACTTTACCCTAATCTTTTTCAACATAAAAAACACAGCAACATGAATACACGCAAATCCCAAACATACAGGTCTTTTGTCTCTAAACTATGTTATGAAAACTGTGAGACTGCGGTTTTCTCACTCAGACTAATTCAAAATGAAGATACGAAAGTATCTCTACTCACAAACACCACAAACATCTTTTAAGTTGCTAATTTCTGCCAGAACTTGAAATTTAAATTGTTAAAAACCCTACAGTGTAGTTACAGAGTAACTTAGTTCTTTATAACGAATCTGTTTCCAGGGAAACCGTCTGGGGGAATTTCTTAAGAACCCAACCCGTTTCTCTCTCTCTCTCTCTCTCTTCACTCTGTTAACAATTTTGGAATTTTGGAAGAGATTCAAACTTTACAAGAGTAAGCACTAATGCTCTGTGACATTTGTTATCTGGAGTGGCAGAATGAAGATGGCCACACATTCTTTAACACTCTTCCCATCATGAAATGGAGTCTAAATCCCATCCTGAGAATATGGAGAAGCCCTGAGAGCATGTGGGGAGAGATAGAGGACCAGCTCTGAACAACCTTCAAACTCTACCCAAGTGTCTCACTCGTGAGGACAGCCTTTCTGAACTCTCCAGATTAGTCCCACTGCCAGCTGAATACCTACTACTAAATCCCCGGAACAGAAGAAACACTCAGCTGAGACATACCCAGATTCCTGACCCACACAGACCTTGGGCATGGTGAAAAGCTGAGTGCTTTAATCCATTAATTTCGAGGTAGTTTGTTGCACAGCATTAGATGACTAGAACATGTGAATGTGGGGAATACTGTTTGGGGGGCGTGACAGAGGATGCCAACTATCTATCCCATTCTCACCTCATCCTTAACACCTGAGCTTCAAATGTATTGAGTTTATTTAGAGTGGCAAAATGCCTAGTTTAAGGACTATAGTTCCAAGGTCCTCTTGCCCCTGTGATCAAGTGACTAAGATTCGTGCAAAGATATAAGTGGAAATATTCCTTGCGCATTCTGGGAACATTGAAAGGAGGTACAACATTTTTTCCCTTCTTCTTGCTCTGGATAAGAATGCAGATATAATTATTTGTATTGTAGTGCCATCATGGACCATGAACAATAGAACTTTACCCTGCAAGTACTGGAACTTAGTGCTCTAAGAATCTTGAGTACTTATGACTTCAATAAGCTATTGAACTTATTTTTCATGAGTGAAAACCAAGTTACATTGTACTAGCAACTGTTACTTTACATTTTTTGATATATACAGGTGAACCTAACTAATGCAGAGGGTAATTTAAAAAAGGAGGATGACAGGGAGGGAAATTAAATTATTTCAAAGTTTTTTAACAAGGTAGATTTATCATTGTGGCTAGGCCTTGAGATTCTAATACATAATCTTCATAAAGAGAAATCTGTCATTTGGCTATCTCCATCACTAGACAAGATCCAGAGATGAGTAACAGATTCCAGTATATGTTTGCCAATTCTTAGCCATTTAACTTAATTCACTCTGGATGTGTTTTCTATTTCTTAGTAATTTAAATATTTCATTATTTTAGAAACATGGAGAATAATATAGTAAACAATATTATAAATAACCCAAAGAAGAAAATAAATGTTGCATCAGAATTTTGTGTTTATCATTGCTATTTACATAATTATAACTTTACTTTATATGCATTATTCCTACACAGCATTCCTGGTTCCTAATATAGTTTTGGTTGTTATAGTTGTAGAATTCATAAAAATTATTGTCATGCTTTATGTATGTATCTGCAACTTTATTTTCTTTAGCATCATGCTTTGGAGCTTAATCCATAGATATATGTAGTTATTTATTTCAACTTCTTCATATTTCATTGTATAAAACATATCGAAATATATTATTCCATTCTATCATTGATGAATATGTATATCATTTATAGATTTGCTGCTATTTCAAACAATAGCAATACTCATGTATTAATGTCCTTCTGCACAGTATTTTCATTTACTACTAAGTCAAGCCTATTACTCCCTCTAACTCAAAAATTCCTATTCATTTTTTATAGAGTTCTCTGGAGCTTGGAGCAGCTTCAGAAGATAATGGTAACTTGTGGGGAAGGTAGTTTCAGGATCTCAGTCTTTAAAAGCTGTACTTGGCAGCAATGGAAAATCTAGTTCAGAACATAACCAAGAAAAATTGACACCTGGAATAAAAATCTTAAACCTAGATAGGTGTCAAAAATTCAAACTTTCCTTTTATCTCATCTTAAATTATTTAATCATTCAAAATCTAAGACTAAGGAAAACATGAGTAATATAGGTTACCATAATGATTGTGAATTACTTGTTCAGAAAATCATGTCTTCCAATTGCTCAATATTGTGAGAAAAATTAAGTTATCCCAACACCTATTTTCTAAAATGATATGGGTCCTTTTGAGCATTATAAGTCAGTATTTTCGAGATTCCATTGATTAGGGAATTTCAACATAAGATTTGGAAAGCTTTGAAGACAGAAAAATAACATTATGTCTTTTCAATATTACCAGACTGAAAATGTAGATGTTCCAAAAGGTTTGGAATGCTGATAAGGGTAAATATGCTGTAACCATATTTTTAATTTAGCTGGTAAACTCCTTTTACTTCTGTTGCCTATGAAGAACTTGCCCTTCCACAGTTACTGCTTTAGGAAATATAATTGTTTTGTGTCTGTGTATGCTAAACTCAGTTCTTAAATCAAGCATGTGCTCCTCTGTGGCAAGTTTACCTGAATGATGCATAACATGTGCTGTACCTACGGGATATACATCGTCCGATAAACTTAGCCCATGGGAAGGTGTCATGGTCAGGTTCATGTGTCAACTTGGCCAAGTAGCAGTTGGGCAAGTGCTGGCTTGTCTGTTGCGATGAGGACATTTCATAGAATTAGATCATGATTTTGTCAGCTGCATCCACAGCTGATTACATTTGTAATCAGCCAAAGGGGCATGTCTTCTGCAATGAGTGATGCTTAATCTAATCACTGGAAGCCTTATAAGGAGGATCAGAAGAGACAGGCTCTTCCTGTTTCGGCTGGTGAGTCTCTCCTGTGGAGTTCGTCCAGACCTTCCATCAGAATCGTCAGCTTCACAGCCTACTCTGCAGATTTTGGACTCCAGGTTCCCACGGTCATGTGAGGCACTTTTATAAATTTTATATTTACGAGTGTTCCCTGTTGATTCTGTTTCTCTAGAGAACCCTAACTAATACAGAAGGAAATCTATGGGTTCATAAAAATGCAGAGATTATGGGATGTGCTATTCTTAGTCTCTCCTTATGATTCTACAACATTTACTGAATCTAAGATCTTAATTCATTTTGAATTCAAACACCTGAAGGCACACCCAAAGGTACCTATGCCCTCTGACACAAAAGGGAAAAGAAGCCTTGGAGAAAAGAACTGTGTGGACCAAATTCTGCCTGCTTACCTTTGAAGGTACAGAAGAAAGAAGCAAGCTTTAAGGCTCCTAGTCACTTGATTTTTGTTTTTTAACTTAAGATTTCTTGAAATTTTCTGAATATTGCAATTGTACCATCTTTTTATTTATTTCTTAAGTTTGGTTCAAGCTGTGGAGCAGGTTGTAAATAGAGAAGAGAATTTATTCAGATCTGATTCATACCTCCCTCAGCCACACTAACTCAGTCAAAACTGGTTCAGTTTTCCTACATAATGTCCTTAACTTCTTTCTAAACTCAATAAATGTCTTGATTTTTAGCTGATATATTAAAGTCTTAAGGTAAAAGAATATGCCATGTAAGAAAAATTTCCTGCATATCCATGGAGTCTTTTCACTTTCTTATTTATAAAAGGTGGTTTGGCCTATAAATAGAAACAAACCAAATTGCCTTAGTCAAAAAATCCAGTACAAATAGCCAAAGAAAAAGACAAAGTGACCCAGCCAGTACACCCACATTGTCCTGACATGTATCCTGTTAGGGGAGCCACCAAAAAAGGGGAACACTTTAAATGCAATCAGGATTCTCAACATTTTTTGTCCTGCACTGTTTTCTCACTCTAGTTCCTGTGTATTCCTAATTTTTTAAAACTTTTTTATTGTACAGTATAACATATATACAAAGCAAAGAAATAAAAAAGCACCAGTTTTCAAAGCACTCTTCAGCAAGTAGTTTCACTCTATTTCTTGTGTATTCTTACCATCCAGAAAGAGCTTACTGATCTTTCGTCAAGTAAAACACAAGTATTGGGTATGAGTTTTCAAATGATATGTCCCTTTTGTGTGAAATCATGGTGATGAGAATCAATCAGGTAAATGTGTTATGTAAAATTGTCTTTAGAAAACTCAAGAGTTAATTTCAGGACAGAGGGATATGTCTCTGATGCTTTTGGTTTAAAGGAAAGATGAACAAATGGGAAATGTGAATGAAGTCAACACGCTCAAGGAGAAGGCCTCCGAGATGGCTGGTTTTGTGATTGTGCAAGAGATACCCCTTTACAGGACTACATTTGTTTGTATTTCGCTAAACTTCCTATGGTGCTATTGCTCCTGCATTACAATGGTTCATTGATATTGAGTCAAGTCAATGGAATTTGAGTCATGGGATAGACTTAGTCTAACTTGTACTGACCCGTATTTAACTTGCAATATCGAAGACACTAAATTAATGCTAAAGCATCATACCCGATCTCTGATTATGGAATAAATATTTGTAAGACACATAAGTCAATGCCTGGCAAATTATAAACTCTGTGTTAAGTGTTTATAAGTAAAATAAAAAAATAAGATCCTGAGATGAAGCAGTTAGCTCCATATGATAGCTAGAAGTTGTTAATGACAGAAGACTTTTTCTTTCAGATAATAGATGTTCAAATTATTAAAATAGTGCTTGACCTTTAAGGCATACTCAGATAATGTAATATAATCTTGCAAGCAGATTCTCCACCTCTTTTCTGGGTTACCTGTTATTGCTGTTTTTGTTTCTGTGGTTGTTTTTGCTGCTCTGAGTTAGGTCAACTCATAACAAAGCCCTGTGAAGGGGACTTTTCCAGGGATCTTAGAATTCTGTCAAATGGAGACAATAATCTAAGGATGGAAATTTTTGTAGAGCACCAATGTCAGTCTACCCCTACCTCCGCTGACATTCACAGCTACTGTGGTTGAGGCTGGTATTTTTCAAAGCTAGCAAGCAGCTGCGGAATGGGGAATGGGAAGAGGCCAAGTTAAAAAGGCACATACTGAGGTTCAGCTGTTTTTTGGAATAAATACTCTTCTGATTTTTGCAAGACTTTGGTTAATTTCCAGAGTTCTGAAAAAGTTTATTTTGACATTCTTTGCCAGCATTTTCCTTGCTTCTATGGAGAAGCAAATTTATGGAGGGCCTCACGCCTCACTCCCATATTTTGTTTGTGTTTTCCAATTAGCTGTTCTTTTCTAATTTACTTTCCAGGGCCCTGTGATAATTGTTTTATGCATTCTATTGTCTTGGTTTTTAGGTTGTAATTGGTAGAAGGGACATGATAGAGTTTGCATGCTTTTTCTTAACTTCTGTTGGAAACTTTGTAGTTTGTTCTCATTCAAATTACCTAAGACCATTCTATAACAGCTTTACTTTACCCACCACTGAATCATAAATAATACAAAGTGAAAATTTTATTGACGTTTCATAGGCCATAAAACAATGAAGATTATGGCAAATACTCTTAAACATTTAATGCAATTACATAGAAAGAATATTGTCTTTTTATTGTATTGCATATTTTATACACTATCTTCTTTAAAAATTTAATAAGAAAATGTTCTTTTACTTCAGAAAAATTTGGTTATTAACAGGTATGCATGCTTAATAAAATGAAAATTTTGATAGACATATTAAAATGTCCACAGTAAACATTGCTTTTGGGACACTTTTTACCATTCCATCTCTTGCTGTTTTTAAGCAAAAGGGTTTCAGAAAATTAAGAGTTGTCAAATGGTTTAGGGTTAAACAGTCTATGTTTACAAATTCAGAGAACTTGCTAAAAATACAGATTCTTATTTAATTGCATTGTCTAGATCTAGAGTGAACCTTGCCCTAGAATGAATATCAGGATATTACATTTTAATAATGTATCCTGGCTGACTCAGATGTGGGTGTTTTAAGGATCACATTTTGAGAAACATTGGCATAGGTGATAGGGTAATTCTAGTACACTCCATATATTATGGTATGATAGATTATGAAACATGCATATATTATTTAATATGAATGTGAAATCTACATTTACTAACAGAAATGAAATAATTAATTAATGAATTCCTGAAGATTATATCTTAGCCATAATTTCTTTTTTAAAAACTTTTTTATTGTATAGTATAATGTATACACAAGGCAAAGAAATAAAAAAGCAATAGTTTTCAGAGCACTCTTCAACAAATAATTACAGGACAGATCCCAGAGTTTAGCCATAATTTCACATCCATCATTTCTATATGTTTTTGTAACCACAGTTTGGGTGGAAAGAACAGATTTTCTATTTAAAAGCTCTGCCTCTGAAATACAAAAAGCATAAACATAAAATAAAATGATGGTGAGGCTATCAGAGACCATATATCTTATAAGTCTATGCTCAGTGTAACCAATTTCTTTATATTTTATTAAATTAAAACAATTTCTCCATGCTTCAAAGACATAGAATATCGCACTTAGTTCAAATACTCTGTTGATCAACAAGACATTAACCATTCATATCAATAATATTCTGGGAATATTATTTTCATCCACAGGAGAAATTGTTTATTCTAAGGAGTGGAAAAGTATAGTTTATAAAGGGTTAGTATTTCCATATTATTATTCAGCCCACTTCTTCCCTTGCATTGCAGATTATAATTTTCTTCACCAGACCAACAAGGATTATACTCATGCTGCTTTGGCTATTTTTCAAATTAAAATACTTTAAACATGGTAAAATGAGGAATTCTCTGTCTTTATATAAAGAATTGAAATTTATATACTGATACAGTGTAACTTGAAGCTTACTTTGCCTAAGATTGTGACACAAAATTAAAATCATAATCAGGAACGAGCACAAAAATTTTAAATGTACTTTATAGTATTTTGGCCTGAATTATCAAAAATTATATCTTTTCCTTATTATATCCTTCATGTGTAGACAAAAGCTTAATCTTACATTTGTAACCATGGTGAAATCTTTAAAATAAGATCTGTGGAATGTTTTTTGAAAATTATTATATCTTTTTGTTCCATTTTAGAACCTGAATGCTTCAACTGTCATCTCTTAGCAGTTAAGGGACTAAATT
Source organism: Myrmecophaga tridactyla (assembly GCA_004026745.1). NCBI lineage: Eukaryota > Metazoa > Chordata > Mammalia > Pilosa > Myrmecophagidae > Myrmecophaga > Myrmecophaga tridactyla. The sequence continues at coordinate 56,722 of PVIY010001390.1, read as the reverse complement.
AAAGGAATTTTAGGTGAAAGAAGTGGTAGTTCTTCTTTGATTGGATGGAGATCAAAGGAAAAGAGCTGTATTTTATTCTCTGTGGTTTTCTTTAGGCTTTGGGAGCCAACAGATATCAAAGAAAAATTACCCAGTTCCAAACTAAGAAGAAAAAGAACATGTTTAATCACCATAAAATGGTTTCAAATCCATCTTTGAGGGAGGAGAAAAACAAATTGAAATGTCTGTTAAAAATTGTGTGTGCAAACCAAAATGGCTCTAGGGGAAACAGAATGTTTTAATTGTATAGAATTGGTTGAGATTATTGGCACAATGTTTGCTGACAGTACCTGAGGTAAAACCATAATATTTTCTGTACTAGTCAAGGGAACAATTGTGCCAAAGTTAAAGAGTGTCTAACCTCAAGGGACTCACAAAATAGTAGCTGAATGAAGACAAGCACAATTGACTCCAATTTTAGACTCTTCTCTGCCTTGAAGGATGCTCTTTTCCAACTCAGAGAGAATCAATTGAGGAATTCTTATCCTCACAGATCTGAGACTCTTCTTGGCCTCTGCCAGCCTGGGGTTGAACACTGCCCCCCATAACCAGTCATACTCATTTTCAGTAGTCCAAGGACAGTCATTTCATCAAGGATTGGTGCAGGATGACTGAGGAGAGTTATTGACTACTCCCCAAATGCTGTCTACCATAATGGAGTTCTTATAGCAGGTCAGGTAGATAAAAAAATATCCATTCATAATTGAAGATGGGAAGATCTGAATTGGAATTAACAGTCCTTTACAGGTCTTGTCCATCTGCACTGTTGAATTATTTTCATTTTAAATACAAATATTATTGATCCGTTTTTCTAATTAGGTGAACACTATCTGTGAGAATGAGTCCAAGTAACAGGTAATCAGGTATCAGTTAGAGCTACTCTCTATCTCAGCTGTTAATGGGATACAATATCATAGTCAGCAGTGATATTCAAAATATTCAACAAAGTGGCAAGATATAAGCACTGAATAATCAGAATGGAATGTAGCCAGAAACAGTTGTCACTGTCCACAAAGCATAGACAATACCATGTGACTATCATTCCTGTCTAGTTTCCCAGGATGCTTATGAACTCCCAAAGATTCATATTTCAATAGTCAGCTGTAGCTCCAATTTCCTATTTCTGCACAATTAATGTTCTCAGTACTATCTTATGTCTTTTCATTTATTTCTACTAAAGCTGTATTAGTCAGCTAACTGAAGCAGAAAATGAATTTATTCAAAGGATATTAGTTCACAAAATCTATACATTGCTTGGAGACTGTATTAGTTTATTAATGCTGCCAGAATACAATATAACAGAAATGAAACAGCTCTTATAAGAGGAATTATTCAGTCACAAGTTTACAGTTATAAGGCCATGAAAATTATCCAAACTAAGGTATCCAGAGAAAGGTAACTTTGACTCAAGGAAGAGTAACGGGTCTGGAAAATCTCTGCCAGCTGAGAAGCACGTGGCTGGTGTCTGCTGGTCCTTTGGCTTCTGGTTTCAAACAGCTTCCCTGGGACCATTTTCTTTCTGCAGCTCCAAATATCTGTGTCTCATGTTGGTCTGTTGGCTCTGAACTCTCCAAAATGTTTTTAAAATGTTTTCAAACCAATGCATTCACCCTCTGAACCCAAGAAAGACATGTTCTTTCTTTGTGCAAAATTCTTTCATTCCATTGCACTATCACAAAAGCCTTAAATTGTTTCAATACAATGCAGTACAAAGTCAGCAAAAGTACAAAATTTCATTAAAGTTGGTTACAGGCATGGCCTATTCTAGAAATTATCTGTCTCTGGGGCTGTAAAACTCAGAAGAAGTTACCTGCTTCCAATATACAAAGAAGAGACAGCCATAGGATACACATTATCATTGCCATAGGGAGAAAATGAAGGGGAAACAGGGGTCACCAGACCCTGGTTATGTGGGGAAAGCCAAACCATGTGTAATTTAAACATTCTCTGTCTCAGTTTCCTCATTTGTAAAAATGAGAAGATGAATTGTACATATATTAAGGGGTATATGAGGATTGAATGAACTCATACATGTAACAATTTTATAACCATCGCCATGCCTGACATATAGTAAGCGATAAATGCTAGGTACTATATTATATTATCATCATTATCATTGTCATTATCATTTCTAAAATAGTATTTTGTGAGTTTAAGGTCACAGAATTGTAGCTTTATATTGTAATGCCAGAAAACAATTCATTTAAAATCTAATACTTGTGATGGTTAGGTTCTGGTTTCAACTTGGCCAGGTGATTATGCCCAGTTGTCTGGTCAGGTAAGTACTGGTGTGACATTGCATCAGGGATATTCCATGGCTGGTCGATGAACTGGAAGGCAGGTATGTTGAGTCATTAGTCACTTGATTGCATCTGTGGTTGACTATATCTGTACCAGCTAGGGCGTGGACCAATGAGCCTCCAATCAATTGAAGGCTTTTAAGGAAGAAGAGAGACTCTTTCACTGCTTTTCTTCAACCAGCGAGCCTCTCTTGCAGAGTTCATCCAGACCCTTCATCAGAGCCACGAGCTTCACAGCCTGCCCTGCAGATGTTGGATTCTTCCGTTCCCACAGTTGCTTGAGACACCTTTATAAATCTCATATTTACAAATAAATCCTTTTGGTTCTGTTTCTCTAAAGAACCCTGACCAACACAATATTAAACTCTCCTTTTGTTAAGCTGTCAGCACTGCAACATTCTCCTGCCAAATTGTTAGGTTCTCATCTCTGATCCCTTCGCTCTACCCAAGAATGCCTGCTCATTTATTAGAAAGCTTTAATCTTCCTCCAACCATTTCCTTTAGGGCTGCACCTTCTAGAAAAAAAATTCAATTGATTTTCAGTTATTTTTCTAGAAATAAACACAAGCAAAGGCACATATAGACATAAATAGATAAAGGCATTTTCTTCCCCCAAAATGAGTTCTGTACCTGTTGTATAGTACTTTTCCTCATCCTGCAGCAGAGATGGTCTATTTAGTGATATTATAAGATTGCCATGTTCCTATAAGTTTTAGGACTGCACATTCCCTAGAAATATGTTACTTCCAGTGGGAAGATAAAACATGGAGGCATTTTTTTTGGTGTTTTTTTTCCATAGTAATGACTGTTTATACCTACTTCTTTTTATAGAACTAGTTATAAAGTTCATTAGGCTATTTATATTTGGGAAATTTCCAACCAACAAATATATCTATATTTAAATACTTAAAAAATTTTTATGACTTTTAGCATTTGGAAAATTTGAAACATGAAAATCTGGGTACTAAAAGCTAATATTTCATATAAAATAGTGCATTTTAAATCATAATAGGAAACCACTTATTAAAGGCTTATCCATACATGGTCCTAAGCTTGGAGAAACTTGAAAATAGAGACATGAACAGTCTGGCCCTAATTAATCTGTGAATCACAGGCTTAATCCTTTTGTGTCTGGTTGGCTTGGCTGTCTTTCATTGCTGCATATTTTACTATTAACTTTCATGATTAATGCTCATTCATATGTCACTGCTCACAAGGAGAATGAAGACACAGAGTATATATGTCCATTTACAAATTCATCTCTATTTGAAAAAAATAAAGCACGTGTTAAAATGATGTTATTAATTTCATATGGCAAAAATATTTTCACTTCTACTAGTCATGACATTGTGGAAAATGAACAAAACCAGCATTTGCAGAATGGTTGGCAGGATGCAAGGAGCAATTTCACATATACTATGTCATTTGATATAAGAACAAGCATTAAAAGATAGTTAAATTTTGTATACCTGTCTATCCCTTTTGCACAGTGGTTAGGTGATGAAGGGTTTTCTCATACGTATTAAAGCAAAAGAAGGTACATCTCAGAGAATTGATGAAGAAGTCCATTATATTCATTTTAATGTGAACATCAATATAGGAGAAATTAATGTATTAATTGTTTGTTAGTAGAGAAAAATATATCATTAGCAATGCCACTGAGGTAATTGAAAGCATTTTTCTAAAGCGATTAGCTAATATTATCTACCTCCATTATTGAAATAATGTATTCCAATGGGATATAAATTCTTATTGCTTAATTTTCTGGAGACTCCTTGTGATGCTGGCATATCTCATCAATTCTAAGACAGGTATTTCAGCTATAATAATTTAACAATCTTAAATCAGAGTACAACTAACATTCAATCCTGTTCGTACTTTAATGAAGAGTGCTTTTTGTTTCTTAATGTGACAGAAATTAATATTGTGATTTATAATCCAAGTTGCCTTAACTTTTGTTAGATATGAGCATTGAGTTTCTGATAAGGATTTTACCGCTTGAAAGTTAATACAAATCCAAATGATAAAAAAAAAATAAGAAACTTAATATATCTCACAGTACAATTTCATAAAATGTAAAAATATGTATCAGGCAAAAAGGAAGGTAGACAGTAGATAGAAAATAATCACATCTTTACATCTTTATAGAAATAATATATTTATGGCTAAGTTCATGTGAAAATTTGACTAGATTATGGTGTCCAGTTGTTCAATCAAGCAAACAGTGGCCTGAGTTTTATGGTGAAAATATTTCACATATTTAAATCCTCAGTAAGTTGATTGCATCTATTGCTGATTGTATCTACAATCAACTAAGGAGATGGCCTTCAACAATGAGAGAAGTCTCAGCCAATTGGTTGAAGGCCTGAAAAGGAAAACCGATTATTTCAGTGGTCAGAAGGAAAAATTTCCATCTCTTCTTCAGTAGTCAGCTTCTCCTGGGAAATTGATTGAAATTGTTCATTGACGTCACCTGTTTGTGGCCTGCCCTATGGATTTGGACTTACCCACACCCACAGTTGCATGAGCCAATTTCTATAATAAATTCTATAATATTTACATTATACATCTCTTTTTCTAGAGAATCCTGACTAAGATATAATGTCTATTGCTCTCTTTGAACACCCAATGATAAAATACGTTAAAAAAAACAGTTGGGCAGCAATTTAGATGTCATCATTTGGAAATAAATGCATACTTATATACTAAAAGGAGATGATTAAATTTATCTCTTTTACCTTTCCCATCCCTTCCTTTCCTTTTCCTTCTCTTCTTTTGCCTTCTTTTCCAGAACAAGTCAGTCCTGAGGATATTTGCAGGACAAGCAACGTGTGCTTGTGTTCAGTGGGTGGTGCAGTGGCTTAGAATGAGATGTCAGACATCAAACGTGGCTCAGAGGACTTGGGGAAGAAGGAGTGCTGGTGGGGAGAGTCATAGTCCAAGGGGAAAAGATGAACTTTATGATGGAATGCCTGGCAGGCACTATCGGAATCATTTGATCAACGTGAATTTTATCAGTAATGTGACAAGTTGAAATTTCAGTAAGATTCAATGAGAAAAATTCAATGTCACTTATGAGCTATTCCATCCAAGAGACATAAACTGATTCTAATCCTGAAGAAAACTATGGCAAATCCAAATTGAAATAACTTCTATCAAATAACTGGCCTGTAATAGTTAAAAGTGTTAAGGTAGGAATATGAAATAAGACTGAAGAACTGTTCTAGGCTGAAGGAGACTAAAGAGAAAAGAAACTCAGTGCAGCTCTTGATCTTATACTAGATCCTTTTGCGATAAATGCTGCTATTGGAAAAACCAGTGAAACTTGTGGGTCTGAAGGAGAGATGGTAGTAATCTATCAATGAGAAGTGTCTGATTTTGATGACTGTGTTGTGTCATCACACAGGGCATCACAAGGGCAAATTTCAAGCCTTGTTTGCAAGAAGTACATGCTAAATTATTCAGAAATGATTGGGCCTCAAGTGAGGAATTAGTTCAGGGAGACAAAATGCTTCCTTGTACTATCCTTCCAACCTTTCTACACATTTTCATTGTTTCAAAATAAAGACAACTAAAAGAAGGGAATTATTTACTCATGCACATTGTGGAAGTCAGAGATATTTCGCTTTTCTGTCTTCTTTAATGGTATAAAATATCATATTTTACTTACTATTTATTATTTGCTGCATAGTATCTATTCAATAAAGTTCAATGAAGGAATAATATATATTAATATTTCTGAATAAGATATATGAAATATGAATAAGATGTATGAAACATCTTATTCAGAAATACTAACATTTTTCCCAACAACATCAAAGAAAATACCAATTCAAATTTAAATTTGTATAGAGGTCTAGTCAATTTCATCCAACTTTGATATTCATTCTATAGGAAATCTATTTGGTGATATCTGATGATAGATTATCACCAAAATGATTACAAAATGATCCATCAAATAAATCTCTTTAAAGAGTGGAAGCATCTTGGTGAGGCTTATTTCAGAGACAATACAGTTATCTGTGTTTTTCTTCAAAGATATTCTTAGCACTCCTACTTTCTGTCTTTTCCTCTACCAAGTATTGCATTCATATTTGATTAATTTAATATCCATATAAAGCAATGCCCTATGGAGAACATCTCAACATAACTCCAGACAGTGTCATCTCTACTGCACTTCAGTGCCACGTGTACTCATGCCCTCATTTTAGACTTTGCAATCAGCAGAAACTGCAGCAGTTATGGGTTCTCAAATTCAAATAGCCCACTCTCAAATTACAGCTACTTATATCTCCAAAACTCTTGTTCCTTTATTCCACTAAACCTGTTTGGTTCATCAGGAATTTAACTTCCTTATTCTTTCCATTTCTATCAATCAACCAGGTCCCTGTTGCCCACAGTGTCCATGTTCCTTTCACCTGTGTTATGATTATCAAAATTTTCCTTCAATGGCATCCTTGGGAAACCTCGTTCCCCTAGATATCTGTTTCACTGGCAATATTCAACCATAAATTAATGCCGCATTCTATTTTCTCAATTACACACCTCATTTGTTTGGCTCTTACCATTTCAGGTGTCAGTTCAAACAGCAAGTCCAAATCAGGAATCAATTTTTCTAGAACTTTTCCTTCACTTCTGTCCTTTATCCTTCAACCTAAATTAGAGTTTCCTTTTTGGCTCAACCAAATCACCCTATGAAATTCTCACCATTAGATTTAGGTTGATGACGCAGGTACACGGGTGGCTCAGTGGTAGAATGCCCGCCTTCCATGCAGGAGACACGGGTTTGATTCCCGGACCATGCACCTAAAAAAAAATTTAGATTGAGGAGGTATACTTGTCTGTTTACATGTTGGCTTCACAATTCTCATCTTATTCTCACACCAGATACACACATATTTGAGGACAATTTGTAGCTCTGGCAAAATTCTAGTTATCAGAGTGACTCACTATATATTTGCCCAAGAATGAATCAATAAATGAATTAAGAATAGAAAGAATATTTTTGAAAGGTTGAGAACTTGTTCTCTTGAAATTTCTCTCTGTCAAATGATCATTTGATGCATCAATGTGGACAGTTCTCTTCTATTCTCTGTATTCCCCAATATATTCATTCCCTTAATAAATTACCTGCATCTTTAAGAAGAGAATATGAAGATTAGTATATTATTGCTTAAAATACATTATAGTGTCTATAACTAAAAAGGAGCTGAAAAGTGAAGCATTTAGACAATAATCTCAGGTTAAAATAACATACATATTTTTTAAAATAAAAAGTGCCTATAGTTTTGAAACAAAGGACCAAATTCTTTTCCTCATTCCCCAAAGCCTAAAAAATTGCTTGCTTCATTAAACTTTAAGTTTTCTGCAGGTTAGGTTTTGACAGCTAACAGAAAACTATCAGTTTTTCATTAATTAAAAATAGTTTATAAAAGCTAACACTATAGTTCTGGTTAGAAGAAATACGGTTTTTAAAGATTTATTAAGCTTAACTAAGTAGTTAACATTTTCTCCCCCACCACCCATGGGGAGGTGATACAAAGTGGTTTACATACAGGAGGCTCTTATTATGATTTTTTTTTCTAAATGCAACTTTCTTCAGAAATCAATTAGCTCACACCTAAAACTACCCAATTTAAAAGCCAAATATAATGGCAATATAGTATAGTTATGGTAAAGAAAGTGTAGCTGTCCTAAAAAACAATTGCATGATATATAGGGTCCAAATTTCTAAAATTTCTGTCTTCTGATTTTTATGTGTCTCTAAAAGTCATTCAGGAGAGGGTGGTTCGGTGGTGGAATGCTCGCCTTCCATGCGGGAGACCCGGGTTCGATTCCCCGACCAAGTCCTAAAAAAAAAAATCATTCAGGAGAAAGCCCTGAGGTTGGGAATTCTGTGAAATGTGGTTCTCATGGTGCCAAAGCAAATAAGTGTGTGTGTAATATGGGATATTACAGAAAGGTAGGGTGAAGTTATGGGAAACTAAGAGGTTACTTAGTTATGGAAAACTAAAAGGTTATTTCAATGATTTCTATGATTATTTTGGAAACATAGGAGATCATAATAACAGGAACAGTAATTATGCTAGACCCTGGCACCAGCACCTATCAAAATCCAAAATGGGGATTAATCCAAAGTGGGCAGTGTCAGATTTACAAAGAAAACATAAATATTTGGTTAAAGAGCTACCGAATTCATGTCGTATTTAAGCGTGTTTAATTTAAAAGCTTTATGAATGAAGGTATTTTGATGCATTTCTGGAGACTATAGAGTATAAATACCACAGACAATTGAAAAAACCACTTCATTAAATCTGCTGAACACTTAATCTCTTCTCTCACTTTGAAACGTTATTGTAGTTACTGGGCATATTTTGGTTAGATAGTTGTTCTTTTATTTCATGTTTTTTAAAAGTTAGTTCTCCAAATAAAACAACATTTAAGGGGATTATTGAATTGGAGAATAGTTTTCTTCGATGTTATATCTTGAAAATGCAAATGTATTAAGATCCCAAGGAAATGGAATTTAATCTAGTGAGTCTTACTTTGTTTGGAATACGTTTCTTTGATCCTTCCTGGTTTACAATCTTGTGTTCATTCCACCATGTGGCCACAACTGCCTTGTATCAATTCCAGGAGAATAAGCACTTTCACAGTAATGAGCTCAAAAATAAACTCCAAGTATAATAACAAACAATTTGTGTATTGAGTTTCCAGTTCTCAAGGAAGTTGAGGATGAACATGTAACCTCAAAAAATGTTTGTTGATATTTAACATCTATCATCAGGGTCATGTCACTGACCACATGAAAAAAATCAAAGACAAAACTCCACTAAAATGCCTCTAAGTATGTCAAAATTTGGTAGTTATATTAACACCGCGATGAAAGGTAAGACATCCTCTGCATGACTTTTCACTTAAGAAACTGGTTATGCTAAATTAATTTTGCTTATATTTTAGTCTCTTCCTGTGCATTTATAAAGTGTGAAAGGATAGTGGGTAATGAATTGGCTTCATTAACAGACGAATTTCACAAAATTTGAAAGATGCCTGTTTTATATAATCATTATCAGAATGAAAATCAGTTAATTTTAATAATCATTTGATGTTTTAATGGAGGTTACTAAATCAAAGGTTTGGAAATTTGAATGACATTTTAAATTAAGATGGGGACTCAACATTGAATGTTCAACTTTTACTTGCAGTGATAATAATAATACAAATATCGTTGGAGGAGAACATCATGACACAAGCAGAATTTTTGTTAAATTAAGAAAGCTTTGCGGTAAAAATGAACTTGGATTTATTGATGATACACAGTAATTCCATACAACTTTTGTCTATACAATGGCAATTTTCTACCAATCTGAAAATAAGGTAGTTTTTAACATTTGCAAATATTTGTGTATGTTCACAGCTAAAGTAAACAAATGACAAAAGTGATGTGAGAAAAGATATTAATACAAAAATGTCTTTGGCATGGCAGGTAGTATGATCATAGGATTTTGGATGTGCTTTTGCATTGTAATTATTGAAAAATAAGCTTTCCAAAATAAACAAATTGAAATCTAACCCTACAGAAATTAGAAAAGAACTGAACAAATTTAGCTATAAGAGGCTGAACAGTTTTACAAGTTCAATTTTAGAATGCTATCATTTTGATCGAATACCTCATTTTGTGGGAAGAATCTTTTGAAAGATTTGCTATTTTTATTGGTAAATCTACATTTTACCTTGAAGTGGAATGCAATTGAATAGACATGATATTCAGTATCTATATTTGGTAAGACATTCAAAATAATAAAGAAACATGACTCATTTTATGAACTGGCCCCATAATATTTGTTGAAGAAGGTTCTCAGAATGGACAAAATATGCAAGCTTAAACATTTACACATTTTTATATGAAAGCAATTAGAATTGAGACTATTCTCCATTTAGTATCATTTGCTCAGACCTAATCAATGTTGAGAGATATTGCTAAACATTATGAATGTACAGAAAAAGTCAGCGAAAATCAATGATTTCAACTGTATTAACCACAAAATACAACTTTGAATATTACATATACTTTTATGAAACATTGCAAAACATGTAGAGAAGATTGAAGAAAAATATGCCCTCAGATAAATTCCTGTCCCATGGCATTCAAAACAGGTACAATATGATATATGTATGTGCATGACACATGTGAATATTAAATATATATGCATATTTAACAAGATGATTCTTATTATGCTATTTGAAGCATTTGTATAGCAATAAATAAAAAATATTCTTCAAATTAGACTTCAAAGTACACAGATATAGTTTATTTCATTTTGAAAAAATTAGATGCACATTAAAATGAAACCTATGTCAGTCAATGAATAAATATTTTGTAAAATAAAATTATTTTAATTGTTTTATTACACCCTTTCTCATTAAAAAACTTGTATTTTGCTCGATGAATTTCATAATCACAGTGTTCTTATTCATTTCTTCCTCCACCAGAATCCATGTTAACAGACAAGATAACTGGTGGAATATTTGAGAGAATATTTGCTCACAAGACAAATATTCTCTCAAATATTCTGTTATTTCTCAATCTCTCCCTCTTGTGTTCTCTTTCTTCTTGAAATAGCCATAGAAACAACAGATATTAAAGCCTAAATAATAAAAAGATATTTTATTAGCTATACAATTGAAAACAGACTACATTTATAAATTTGAGAAAAAATATAGCATATAAAAATTGGCATAAATAGAACACTAATAATCATCAGATGCGAAGAAGAAATTACCAAGATTGAATTAATAAGTATGTAGAATTTTTTAAATTACAAACAATACACATAATAATGGAGACCTTAGTTCTTATGCTTAAATGCAATGAGTCTTACAAAAATCTAAGTATAATATAGTGTTTCCTGTAGCTTTTTTGTATAAAGTATGCTTCTCATAATATAGTCATAGAGGTCTTGGCAAAGGCAATAAGGTAAGAAAAAGAAAATGAGGAATAGGGATGTAAAAGGAGTGTCTTTAATTGCAGATAATGCACCATTTACAAAGAAGAGTCAAAGAAATCAATAAACAAACAATAAACAAGAGACTCTGGTCAAGTTTCCGAATAATTCGGTTCACTTATATAAATGAACAGTATTCCCCTGTTAAAGCAAAAATCATATAAAAAAATCGATACCATTCCCATAACAAAAATTATTTAGAAAATAACATGCAAGTAGTTGAAAAAATATCTAAACACTATAAGGATAAAGAATGAAATGAGGGAAAATGCATAATAGTATACTAAAAGAAGTAGGTGTTTGCTTATTATGTTTTGATTAACATCTTATTCTTATTTTTATTCAAAACCAAGTTTTACCTTTAAAGTTCTGCTCTCTTTCTTCAAGTTTCAATCTATTAGCAAAAACCTGCCTCACCAATGAAGTGAGACAAATATTTGGCTCATATATTTGGCTCATAGGTTTTTAAGATGATTTAAGTATGATATTCATTTTCATCCATAAGTATTTCCTTCATAGACATGTGGATTAACATAGGCATTATTTGCTCAGTATATTTTTGTATCCTTTTACTTTCAACCTACTTATGTCTTTGAACTTAGGGTGAGTGTCTTGTAATAGCATATAGTTGGATCATGCTTTTTCATCCATTCTGCCAATCTGGGTTTTGACTGGAGGATTTCCTTCATTTACATCTAAAGTAACTGCTGATAATGCAAGGATTTCTTTTGCATTTTATTATTCTGTCTTTGCAACACTTTTACCTTAGTTGTTCCTCAATTTTTTCATTAATGCCTACTTTCATATTTATTTGATGTTCTGTTGTTTGACATTTGCAGTTCCTTCTCATTTCTCCTGTATATATTTTCCACATGACTTCTTTGTTGTTACCATGGTGCTTAAATTTAACATCCTGAATCTAAAACAATTCATTGGATTTGAGACCAACTTAACTTCAATAGCATAGACCAGCATTCTTCCTATAACCTTCTGTTTTCCCAGCATTTTGTCATACTCGTTAAAAATCATAACTTGATACATTGCATGACCCAAAACACAGATTTATCATTGATAACTATACATTTGCATTTTAGAAGCTTTAAGAAGTAAAAATGTGGTTATATGCTAAAAAAAATACAGCACAAACTGTTCTGGAAGTTATAATTATCTATGTGATTACCTTTCTGGAGGTCTGCAGGGAAACAGCACTGATGGGTCCCAAACAATTCCGACACCCAAAAGAGAAAGTTCCATTAGATTTCAATGCCTGAGAGTCATCTATGGATCAATGCTTTGTCCTCCAGGCATGATGGAGAACCAGCCCCATCACTTCAAAGTACTTGTACAGTGGCCATGCTCTCCCCAAGCATGGGGATAAAAGCCCCACCTTCTCTGAGTATCAAAGTGTTGATCAGGCTCCCTTCAAACTCCAGGGCATAAGTCTCACCATCTCCAAGCTTTGGGGGATGGCATTCTTCCTGAACAATGGGGCACAAAACCTAACCCCTCCAAGAGCCATGGCAGATGGCCTGCCCTCTCCAAGCAAATAAGCAGACCTATCCTTTCCATACACATATTTGGGCAGGCTCTTATAGCCCAAGATGATCTCTTTGGTCCAGAGCTTAGCTTTCATGGTTCCACACTTCAAGTCATTCTTTCTTCAGTGTATCCCTTCTTTGTCCCTTTCAGACATTGCTTCTGTTCATACAAATTTCACACACACACACACACACACACACACACACACACACACAAAACTCATTGGCTTTGCATGCAGTTTTAGGGAGTTCAAACCAGTGGACAATAGAATTTTGCACAGATCTTTCTTAGATAACTGAATATTAAATGGTTGGTTAGTTACGCTCTCTCATGGAACTTTGTTCTCTGTGCTCTCACTTCCTGAAAGCTCAGAGATAGAGCCACCGATAAAAACCTGACAAAGACAATTCTGGCTCTAGTCTCAGAACATACTATCTTCAGAGGCTCTGAATTTTTCAACCACCAATTTTTGGTTTCTTCATTCTTAAGAATTCAGTTCTCAGCCATTCCCTTTCCTGTCACGTATATGACAAGCAGCAAGGAGAAGTCAGTTTGCATGTACCATATGTAGCTTGGAAATTTCTTCAGCTCAATACCTGCATTCATTGCTTATAAGTTAAACTTTTATTACAACACCAGAACACAATTTTTCCAAGTTCTCTGCCACTTTATAACAAGCTTTTCCTTTTTTCCAAAAGCTCATAATACATTCAGCATTTCCTTCTAAGGCCTCAATAGAAATACCTTTAATGTTCATATTTTTACCAATAGTGTCTTCAAAGCAATCTAACCATTTTCTGTCAAGTGCCTCACAATCATTCCAGCCTCTACCTATTATGACTATGAGTTTCAAAGTCGTTTCCATATGTTTAGGTATTTCCAATACCACAAATTGTTTTAGTTTCCTGGCTGCTAAAATAAATACCTTACAATAGGTTGTTTTAAACAATGTCAATTTACTGGCTCTCAGTTGAGGCTAAAGGAAGTAAAAAATCAAGGCATCAGCAACATGATGCTTTCTCCCTGAAGACTGTGGCTTTTTTTTTTTTGCTATAATCTTTGGGGTTCCTCAACTTTTCCATTACCTGGGGATGTCTTCTCCTTTCTTTTCAGGGTTCCATTGATGTTTGGCTTCTAACTTCTCACTGTAGCATATATTTCTGTGTCAAATTTATTTTGCTCATAAGCACTTCAGGAACATTGGATTAAGGTTGACCCTCACTCAGTTTGAGCACACTTTAGCTAATAATGTCTTTAAAGAGCCTCCTTACCAATGGGTTCACAACCACAAGTCCAGATGTTGATATCTGAACATGAATTTGTGAGGGAGATAATTCAATCTCCAACCACGATCCTTGACTCTGTATTTCTGTTTGGTTACTTTTTAAAATGTCTTTCTTTTTATTGAGATTCTCACATTGTTTATTCACTACTTTCCTGATTTCTCTTTAGTTCATTATGTACTTGAGCGTAATGAAGATTAGTTTTTTTAAGACTTTGTCTGGCCTGTCCAAAGTCCAACATTCTTCATTGATAGCTTCTGAAATTTTATTTTGCTCCTTTTGATACACCATCATTTCTTGTTTTATGATTGCCTTATAATCTTTTGTTGAACAGTGTACATTTTAATATTTTGATGTGTTAACTCTGGAATTTAGTCTCTGAGCTGTCTGTTTCTTAAATTTGTAGCCTTATAGTAATATGAGAGAGATTTCCTTGAGTGCCAGGAGCTAAATAGAACAAACCAGTCAATGTTAGATACACCTTTCACAATCTTTGCAAATTGGCCCTACATTGGCTGGTGTGCTCCTTGAAAGTTTAGCCCACCTACCAAGACAAATTAGTGTAGATGAAAGTACAGTGGATGGTCTGCTCTGGCTTTTCTGAGTCTAGAATCTTGTCCGGAGATTGTGATTGCTCATGGCCTTAGGAATTTCCCCATTTACAAGATGTTGAATTCTGCCTCTACTCCCTATGAAATAGACTCTTCTCTCCTCCTGGTGCTCTATTGTATATCTTAAAGTCAGCAATCCTTTGCTCCAGCGTACTTTTACTTAATTGTTCCTTATATCACTTTAGTTGTCTGCAAGCTGCTTTTATTTGCAGCGCAGACAGAATTTTGGAAGGCTGAACTAGAGAGAGTTTTTGGCTCGGTCTTCCAGCATGCCCCTTTACAGATTGGTACCAATATACAGCCACCTTAATATATGCATAGGGATTGCCCTTCTTCCTCCTTCACTGTAGGTGAAGGAACCTACAGTGGGAATGCAGGATGGCAAGGGGAGAGGTAAAGAGGGGTCAGCAAAGGCACTTCATACTTCTTTGACAGATCTTAAACTCCCATTTTCTTTATTTGCTGCTTGCCCAGTATTGCAACTCTTTAATTCTTTTCCAGAGTTTTGAGGAAGATGGCTCTACCAGTTTTTGCTGGTTAACTATCAAAGACACTCTGTGTCAACGGCGCCCTGGAGCATCTTACATTGCCATTTTAGTGACCAGAAGTCAATTTTGCCTCGATGATGATGTTTTCATTGTGAGGAATATTTCCATGTGAGAGGGATTTCTATACTACATGATTATTCTAGTAACTACAAGTAAATAATTACAATAAATATGTGGCATATTCTCTTTTTAACATTGAACACTAAATATGGAAGGAAATTGGAAGAATCATGCAAAACTAAGTTGAGAAAATAGAGATCTCAGATATGTAAAAACTCCTAGAAAATAGAAAGAAAAAGATTCTGTTGCTCTATGAAATGCATAGAGCATATATGCATATCAACATATATGCATATCAACTGCTTCCCACGATATGCATCAGATGCAAACTGAGTCACCTCATCCAGCATCAACTACTTGATCAATAATAAAAAGCTCAGCTGCCTCCAGTTTTCCCATGAAGTTTGTCACCATATTGTTAACTTGAAATTTCCATCATTAAATGTCATTTTCATGTTTGGCTAAAAGGAAGCAATGTCCAGAATTTTACTGTTCTATTGCCCACATGTTTTGTTTGGAATTTTTTTAAGGGCAGTACTACAGGGGTCTTTTCATTCTTGGATAATGACAACAGGAGAGGGAAAAGATTGTATAAGACAGGCCCTATGGCAAAGATCAACCTAATCTCTTTTCATTGGCCCATATAAACCCTATAAGGGATAGCTTTTATTCATAAAGCAACAACAACCATAAACTGCATAATATTTCATTTAATTTGCTTTGACTTTGTATAGAGAAGTTTCTTATGGGGTGAAATTAGACATTCCATGGGTTATTTTAAAACAGGAGGGAAATAGATTAGTTATTAGACCCATTGACCTCTCTTGTTTCTGGCAGCTCTAGTTACCTAAACATAAAATAAATACATGAAATTTGGAAACAGAACGCCTCGTCGATCTGAACATTCACACGTTCAGAGTAGCCGTACGAATGCACATTTTAAAGGAAATGCTGTTTTATGTTCTCTTAGAGAGGCAAAAGCTGCTTTTCCCATTCCTACTCTGAGTAGCTTTGAACATATTTCCAACAAATGTGCCAATTCAGAGAATGATGCGAGCCAAGGCTTCCTGATTTCAAAGCCAGCTTGCATCACGGTGAATATTTCATTTCTGTACTTTGCATGTAGGGGTCAAAACGATGAAAGCTGATTTGTTCTCTTATGATCTAGAGAAGACTTGGTTTTCAGTCAAGAATCACTGACAACTTTGCCATATATTTTAGTTAATGTTGCATTGCCACTCACTCTTGCTCACTTGGGGAGCTTAAATTTATTATTATCAAGCACTGCTTTTACCAAGCTCTACTCAGCTGGAGGCTCTGAAAACCAGAAGCTGTGGTAGAAGGATCAGGGGCCTGGCTAGGGCTATTTTGGGCTGAATTTCAGGGCAAGTCTCCAATCACAGCAAAGAAATTAGAGTTTAAACCAAAACAAAAGCAAAGCACAGTGAAAAGAATTGGCAATTATTTTGTGGAAAGAAAAGGATTTAAGAACTAGTCTTAGTCCAGATATGTGAGACTATATAGATAAGGACCAATTAAAACCCCTGTGTCCTTTTGGGTCTGAACCTACTGATATCTGAGTACCTGCAACTGCGATGCTAGCCTGGTCTTTGCTCACTGCTCCCAGCTGTTGACCCTATGGCAGCACGGGGGAGCCAGAATTACTAGAGTTTCTAAGATTTGGGACCTCAAATCCACAGTTCCCTTAAGGGATACTGGAATTGTTAACATCTTAAACAAAAAAAGATCACTGAGGCTTTAGGAATGCAACTGTGATATAATAAAATAAACATCCAAAATGTAAGGCACACTTTTCTCTCCATGCAAAAAGGCATCCAATGATGAAGAAAATGCACTCAGTTGGCTGACATTCTGCCAATTAACTTACACACCACATAATTCTTGAACTTTTGACTTATGTTACCCTGCAGATATAAACTTGACATTCAGCTTTTTAATATAAGAATTGTTCCTTCACTGAAGTTTTATTTTCAACAGTTCTGCTCCTTCTTATACTATCTCCACTAGAGAAATTCAGAAATGACAATACTTTCCATCAGGCAAATAACTCTAAAATTTCTCTGACTTTTGACCTCTCCCTCAAAGTCCAATTATTTAATATCTATGTTTCTTTTACTTTTCTGGTTAACTTGCCTTACAATAACAACTTATAATTCATCTATTTTTTGATAAGATTATAATGCAAAAATATTTTAGAAAATATTTAATTATTAGACTCCTACAGTACTGCCCAAAATAAAACCTTACTGTGAAAGTTTATCATTTCTTTAACCACATATACAAGATTAGAATAACGATAATATAGGGTAAGTGATTGCTTATATAGTATGAATTCAGCGTTCTTTATCAGGGTTGAATGGTTTCTTTCTTTAAATTACTGTTATTATAATAACTTAATAATCCAGTTATTTTGACAGTACATTAATAAGGATTAATTATATAAAAACATTAATTAATTGCCTGACTCTTTCCTTCGTCTTACCCACCCACTTTCAAATAGGCAGTAGGCAAGAGGAACAGCAGTAGAAATAACAAGCTAAAGTTGAAAAGAAAGTGGAAAGAGGCCTTTTCCTACGATCTTTAGATTGTTTAGTGTCAGAAGATTAATGGTAGATACTTAAGAAATTATCGCAGACACACAAATTTGGTGGTGTCCCAGTGGATGACTCATTAGTGACTCCATTTCAGGGTTTCCCAGCATTGGCACTACTGACATCTTGGGCCAAATAATTCCGTGTTGTGGGGAGCTGTTCTGTCTTTGTAAAATTTTAGCAACGTCCTTGGCATCTCCCCACTAGATGCCAGCAGGACTTTCAAATTGTGACACCCCAAAATTTCTCCAGAATCTACCAAATGCCCTCACAGGGACAAAATCAATCCACTTGAGTACCTCTCTATCTGATACTAGAGAAGGTCATAACTTAGCCCATTGTTCAAGTCAGTGGCTTGCCACTGTGATTGCACGTTAGACTTGCCTGAGATGCTTATGAAAACTAATGCTTAGAAATGATCCCCATAAGTGTTCATCTAATTGCTCTATATTGAAGCCTGGGAATACATTTCTAACATGTTCTCCAGGTGAGTCTAATGTGTGCCAAGACTGAGAATCCTGGCTTGGGAGAATTTTGCTAGCCTTAACATTATACTTTGGGCTGATGAAGAGAATGCATTTTTCTACTCTTTAATCATTAACATTTTGGAGAATTATATTGAGAGTGCATGTTTAATTCTCACTGATTTATGCATTGGGTAGCTTATGTCAGCACAAAATGAATCACAGAAATCTGTGAAAGCCTTCAAAATTTCAGATGTTCAGAATATTTTACATAGAAAGATATATTCGATTAAATTTACTGATGCACTAAATATTAAGTAAAATGTTCTACAGGGAACAAAACTTTCTTTACGACTTATGGAGGGCTCCATTCCATCTGCTCTTAAGGAAGGACAGAAAGTCAGCTCCATAACACACGCTTACATGGCAGTGGGGAGACAACACATCTGAATATAAGAAAATTGTTAATTTATTTTTTGTCAATCTTCAATTCACTCTAAAAAACACCAGCTGCATTTACTTAATGGATAGGTACTCAAACACTTATTCAAAAATCAATAATAAGAAATTTTACAAAAACAAATTCCAAAGTCCTTTTTCTACATTATACCTAGATGCTGAAAGAACAATTGTTTGTCTGAAATTGAATTTAGTCAGTTCAGCTGTAGTTGCATTTCTGAATTTCACTGGCTAAAATTGTGACTCTTCTCTTATTTTTTAATTAATGATCCCACATTTTGGGATCTCCATGTCCTAGTTGATACTTGATTTTCTCATAGATTTTCAGCATCTGCTGCAAATTTTCTCTGTCATTTTTGTCATTCAAATTTTTCTTTATTTGTATCACCAACAAAAATATACAAATGACTGAATGTCTCAAGCCACTGTGAATGTCAAAAAATTAAGGAGTGATATTTAAACGTATATGACATGGCAAGATTTAAACGAAGTTTCAGTTCTCTGGAAAAGTAATTGTTTGTTTAATGAAGATATGATAGAATTCTCTAGGGAAATAGAACCAACAGTATATATCTGTAAGTATGAGATTTTATAAAAGTGCTTCATGTAACTGCGGTGGATGTACAGTCCAAGTTCTGTAGGGCAGGCTGCAAGCTGGCAGTACTGATGAGGGTTTTTGATGAATTCCCCAGGAGAGGGGAGGCTGGCTGGGCAAAGGAGATGAAAGTTCTCTCTTTTGACCACTGAAGTCATCGCTTCTTGTAAAGCCTTCAACCGATGCATTAAATGTCGCTCATGCTGAAGACATTCTTCTTAGTTGACTGTAGCCATAAATCAGCCATACATACAATCAAATTACTGGTGACTAAGTCCACAAAAGGTCCTCGCTGTAACGGTTAGGCCAGTTCTCGCTTGACCAGGCAACTGGGCACTATAACCTGGCCAAGGTGACAAATGAACCCAACTATCACAGAAGATTTATTTAATTGTGGTAATTTTTCAGAGCTAGTATTAATAAAACATAGTTTATTTTAAAGTGAAATATACAATTTCAACACCTGTAATATTCTTTACATGTGAAACATAGTCGAAAATTTAATGATTAGAGTGATCAGACTTATGACAACGTGTCATATTTCTGACTTCTTTTCTGTTATCATTCTTGGCCCACTGCCATCTAAGTGCTAAATTAATGGGATTGAATTAATTAGTCCATTATGGAGCACATATACTTTCTTAATATTTGCAAGCCCTTTTCTAATATGTATGGTTCTGTCAGAACCTTATCTTAAAAGAATCATGATTCCTTTCAGTAGAAAACAATATTTTACATAAAATTCATGTTTGAAGTTCATATTTGGATAGTATAAATTAAATACAAGGATATAAATATAAATCAAAATATGCTGATGCTATAAAATGTTAAGCACTGAGTAAAGGGAAATTATATCAAAATTACTGATTGTAAAAATTGCCTATAAAACTTTTTTGTTTATTCTTGCTTAATTTGATCTCTCATTTTTTGAGCTCTAGAAATACTCTGAACCTATATTTCATAAGTAAAAATTTCATTATAGTAGCCATTAAGTCACGCATTGTAATATTTTCTATTATTTTATTGTTTCTGTTTGAGGTCCAGCAGGAGGGTATGACCATCCCAAGTGCATAACCTGCAGACATTTGCACAAATATGCAGTTGTACCAGGAAAAAAATAAAATTAACTCAATCTTTAAAATCCATTAATTCATTCTTATTGTAATTAGATTGAGTGTTGTGCTTATTATCTATGCAATGTCATATATGCTGTCTCCTTACTAATATTTATTTTGTTTTGTAAGCAAAGCAATTCATTTTACAGTTTTTTTTAATTGTATACATATGACCGCTAATGTTAGAGAGCAAGCGATACTCTTTGGCATTTTGTTCGGTCACTTGCTATGTGTTTCATAATACTGGCCCTGGATTCTGGCTAGTGACTCCTTCAGCCAGAGATGATCCTCATGTGCACAGGCTGATGAGACAGCAATAACCCAACCTTCTACTGTAGGTCCAGGGCATTCAAAGGACACTTAAAAACTGTTTCTTCAAAACTGTTTCTTTTACAAAGCCTTTGTCTTTCTTCCAGGTCTCTTTGAGACACTAACCAGTTCTGGAAGAATTTTTTGAGTCCTGGAAGAATTTTTCTTTCCACAGTATCAAAAACAGGATTCCCAATGATTTATTCTTGAGAATTTTAACCTTGGCTAAGTAAAGATGGAATTTTTCAGAAATCCTCTGTTCTGTCTTTTTATGCCTTAATTTTCTTAAGAAACCTTAAAGGGTGATGTATAGTATTGATTCTTTCCCACGCCAATTAGTCAATGTAATTATCTTTCTCTGTGGGAGAGTTCTTCCTTGAGAGTAGCTAGTCAAAGAATGAGAATGAAAACAGTACTGCTGTTTACTTTCCCAAGCATTTATCTGTTCACTCATGTATACAGCAAGCATTTATTTCAGGCTATATGGTACGTGATATTGCAGGCTATAGTGGTGTTTGTTTTGGTTCCTGGCTGCTAAAACAATACCACTCAATGTGTTGAAATTTATTGGCTCACAGTTTTAGAGATTAGTAGGCTTGTTTCCTCCAAGGTATCTTCTGGTTGGATGGCAATCTTTGGGGTGCCTTGGCTTTTCTACATATGGCAACGCACAATGTTGATGTCTTTTCCTTTCTCCCCTGGCTTCTGTGGACCTCTGACTTTGGTGGCTTCCCATGGCTTCTTTCTTCATCTGACATTTACTCTACTTAAAAAATGCTCCAGTAATCCAGATTAAAGTCCATCTTGACAGAATCTAGCTTCATCTAAATAGGATCTTCAAAGACCTTGTTCACAAATTAGTACAAGCCTAAACTAATAATAACATCTTCAAAGGTCCTGCTTACAAATTGGCCCACAATTGCAGGAACAAAGATTAAGATTTGAGCATGTCTTTTGTGGGGTGCATAATTCAGATCCTAACACATGCTATACAATAATAAGTTTCCCTTGTTCATCGTAAACTTATAAAACAAGAGAAGAAGGCAGAATTATCCCCATTTTAGAGTTTCATATATTTTTTAAAATCCTTTTGGCTTGGTATTCATTATGTTTTAAGCTACTATATGGTACACTTATTTATTCTATAAACATTTTATTTTATTGTCTCTTGCAAGAATAACTGGCTCATAGCATCAAGGAATTTTGTCTGTTTTGTTTTTCAGTTAGCTGGGGCACCTGGGGCCTATATGAAGACCAAAGAGAAGTCTCTTGATAAATATTTTCAAAATGAAGAAGGGAAAAAGGAAAAAGGAAGGAAGGGAAGGAAAGAAGCAAGAGTAAGAGAGATGGAGGAAAGGAAGGCTCGCAGGAAGGATCAATCTTGACCAGTGCCATGCATATATCTGTGCAGTGCTGTGAATTGGTAGAATTTAATTAGATGTTTTTAATGTCTTCTAGAAAATAAAGAGGACTTTTCAATGACCACTTCCTTTCTTTTTTTTAACATGTGCAGGCACCAGGACGCGAACCTGGGTCTCCAGCATGGCAGGCAAGAACTCTGCCACTGAGCCATCATCTTACCATCCCCAATGACCCCCTTTTGAAGTTCAACTATTCATCATTACCGGATAGTTAATGTCTATCTGCCTTCATTCATAGAGAGGACAGTGATGCACCACGTATCAGCAATGTTAACCAAATGTGTTAGAAGTCACAGTTATATCACAAGTGATTTGCTATCAATAATAGTTAAAATAGCTAAGCATGTGAGTCACTTACTTTCTAAAAATAAATTAGAGGAGGTTGAAGGTTATCCCTTGAGTACATACCATTCTTTTATGCATGCTGGTATATTTTCAAGAGAGAAAGGACAGTGCGGAATCACATATAACGTTGGGTTCCTCTGGTGAGAACCCCGCACATAGCCACTCCCGTTGTGTTAGGTACAGTGGAAATAGGAGGTGACAACCACAGATGTCTCTGCTTATGTGCCAGTCAGCACTGTAATAGAGCTATTCCAGAGAGAACCTGTAGGACCTCCATAATGCTCCTGAACTGCCTAATTCATAACAGTTATGAAAAATATGGAGAAAGAAGTGGGCAATTGCAGATGAATTGGCCAGAGTCCATGGAAGATTTCCATAACTTCATTTAGCTCTGAATTAAAAAGACAAATTTACCTTTGAAATTTATTTCCACCGTCTATCTAAGATTTTAATATAAAACCAGGTTCTGGGTGAGGAAGAAGCTGCCCAGGATATTGATATAAAGACCATATCTAGGACAACCAAAAAAAAGTCGTTAGTTAGTGCCAACCCTAATGTATCTGAGAAGCTATCTCTATTCCCTACAGGAGGAGGTTACACCAACATGTTTTGCACATTTGGTATGTAAGAAAATGTGTTTTGGTCTATGTGTGTAATAGAGATATGGATGGTATAGAATTCAGTTAGAATAGTTAAAGCAAAATAGATTTTCAATTTACAATAAAAAATAGTAGCAAGAGATTTTGATAAACTAAAGTTGGAAAGAGTAAGGAAAGATTTTTTAACCCTTAAGATTAAAATATTTTGAGTGTGTTTCATGAGTGATATAGTCTCCTTTTCCTGAAAGTGTTAAGATTTGTAAATATTAGGTATTCCAAAAATATCATATTTAAACAAAATTAAGTATATTGCATATTATTAATGATTAATGTCATCTGTGCAGAACAGAAAATCCAAATATAATACCTTAAGCCAGATGTGAATGTATTTCACTCTCACAAAAAGGAAATCTATAGGTTGGCAGTTTAGGATTGGAATGGTTCTCAGTGATCTCAGGGAACCAAGGACTGTTGTTGTTTGTCTTCTTTTTAATTTTTTTTCTCAACATATGGCTTCCACGACATAACTCCACTTCATAGTTTCTTAGACTTTAGCCATCATGTCTACATTTCTGGCAAGAGGAAGAAGAACGAGGCAAAGCAGTATGCAGCCCTACTTTATGGACATGTTTGAAATCATAAACACCAATTCCAAAATACAGAAATTAGTCACATGGCCACATATATTATAGAAGAATCTGAAAAACTGAATCCCAATTCTTGGAAGTCATGTGCCCAGTTAAATACCAGACAGGAAATCATCTCCAAGGCAGCCTGGATATTTGGGTACAACTGGCAGCCTTTGACACATATTCTAAATGGCCCAAAAGTCACATCTGAAAATGTAGCCATTTCCTGTCTCATTAGCATTCTTAGGATCTTCAATAGTCATTCTATTTTGCATTGCAACAATGTTTCTTATTTTTATATTGGAAACCTACATTTAAGCAAAACTCTTTATATGTGTAGCAAAAACTAGATCCCCAAAACTTTTAAATAAACTTTTATTTTGGAATTTTGGATTTACAGAAAAGATGCAAAGATAGTATATAAAGTTCCCATAATCTGCTCACCCAATTTCCCCTAACGTTATCATCTTACATTATCATGGTAGATTTATCACAACTACAAAGACTGATAATAATACATTATTAATAACTAACTCCAGATTTTATTTGAATTTCATTAGCTTTTCCACTAATGTGCTATTTCTATTTCAGGATCCAATCCAGGATATCACATTGTATTTCATCTGATGTTTCCTTAGTCTCATTTGGTCTGGGAATGTTTCTCAAACTTCTCATATTTACATGACCTTTAGAACTTTATGGAGTATTGGCCAGGCATTTTGTAGAGCATCCCTCAATTTCAGTTTGGCTGATAACTAGTCTGGACTTATGGGTTTGGGGAAAGACCACTCATAGAAGCAAATGGACCTTCTCATCACATTTTATTAGGGAGAACATGCCCTAAAATATTTAAATAATTAAAATACAGGTAAATTTTTTAAAATTACCTCACAAATATTACCTGTCTAGCTTATTAATAAAATAGCTTAATATTATTAGCCTTGTAGAGCATGACACAGAAAGCCACTTTTAATCCTGGCATATAATCTTGATTTTTAACAAAGTGTTTTCAAGTAGAATTTTTAGGATATTTCTGCATAACAAAAAAGACTAAGTATTAAATTATGGAGTTATTAGCATAGAATAATATAATACCAAGTGCTTTAAAGAGCTAATGGTTATAAATCGCTTTAATATTTATCCTGTAATTTTTTATTTCTGTTAATTTGCTTAGTAAATCAGCTTTTCAAAATAGCTAAATGTAAAATAATTAGTCTAAACTGGCTGAAATTATGATGTGTTCCATATTAAAGCTACCAAATTATTTACAAAATACTCTTCCTCCTCTTCCTCCTACTCCTTCTCCTCTTCTTCCTCTTCTTTCTGTCCCTCTTCTTTTCATTATCAACATCATCATCATCATTCTATGATTGTAATTCTCCTAGTCTATCTCTCATAAAGTAAAAGGGTTATCAGATGATAACCAGAGATTCAGATATACAGTTCCTCGACCAAGTGTTTTTCATCTAGACTCTCAGAAATACATAAATCAGTACAGGCTTTACTATAGACTTGTATTTTGTTGGAAAATTAGTGAAGGATCAAGGCTTTTCTTGATATTAATGAAACCAATAATTTCACGATGGCAACTGGATATAAGTTGAAATGTTCTTCAAGGATGCTAGAAGGTGAGTGAAGAGAGAGTGTGATCCTGAGACCCGGGAAGATTATCTCTCAAGCAGTCAGGAGAGCTTGATCCTAAATGAGTCCTATTTCTTGTATATAGAAGTTGTTTATCTAAATTATTCTGAATATGCATCTTTAGCTCTTTTTTTTCATGTTTAGCTCTTTTTAAAAATATATTTTTATTGAGATATCTTCACGCACCATACAGCCCATCAAAATATACAATGTCTCACAATATAGTTGTGCATTCATCATCATGATCATTTTTAGAGCACTTGCATCACTCCACAGAAAAGAAATAAAAAGACAAAAGAAAAAGACCATGCATCACATTTACCCCTCCCTCTCACTGACCACTAGTATTGCAATCTACCCAAATTTTTAGCTCTTACCCCCCGATTATTTGCTTATTTATTTTTGCCCTTTTTTTTCCTCATCTGCCCATACCCTGGATAAAGGGAGCATCAGCTACAAGGTTTTCATAATCACACAGTCATACTATAAAAGCTATATAGTTATACAGTCATCTTCAAGAATCAAGGCTGCTGGAATACAATCCAACATTTACAGGTACTTCCCTCTAGCGACTCCATTATACTATAAACTAAAATGGGATATCTATATAATGCATAAGAATAACCACCAGGATAACCTTTCAATTCTGTTTGAAATCTCTCAGCCACTGACCCTTTATTTCATCTCATTTCTCTCTTCTCCCTTTTGGTCAAGATATCTTTATCAGTCTCAAGGTGCCAAGTCCTGGCTCATTTCTGAGTGTCCTGTTTCACATTGCCAGGGAGATTTATACCCGGGAGTCATAGGTCATGTAGGGGATAGGGCAGTGAGTTCACTTGCCAAGTTGGCTTAGAGATGGAGGCCATATCTGAGCAACAAAAGAGGTTCTCTGGAGGTGATTCTTAGACATAATTAAAAGTAGGCTTAGCTTCTCCTTTGAAGGAATAGGTTTCAGAGGGATGAGTTCCAAGATTGGGGGCTCAACCTATTGTAAAGGTCATCCCCACTGCTTGTGAGAATATCAGGAATTCCCCAGATGGGGAAATTGAATATTTCCTCCTTTCTCCCCAGCCCCTCCTAGGGGACTTTACAAATACTTTTTTATTCTCTGCCTAAATTACTCTGGGATGTATTGGAGCATCACACTAACCTGGACAAACCAACAAAATTTCACTCCCTATTCACAATTCCTTGTAATTATGGTGTTCAAATAAATGGACCATACAAGTTAAATTAGATAATGCACTGCCAAATATATAAATTTTGCACAAAATAAACATCTCTTCCATTAGTTTCACACAGAAGTTGAAGTTTTAAAATATGAACGATATCATCCTTTACCTTGTATTCTGATTTACCTTAGTCCCATCTAGATCAGCTTCATTCATACCTCAAATTGAAATCTGCTCACTTTTTCAACTTTTTTAACAAAAAAAAGTTGCTGTATAGGGCAATGCTGACTTTCATAGCTTCAGAGCGCTAACTCTGATTCTCAGGTGTCACACACATACCCAAATTTCTGGGGAACAAGGTTATACACAAATAGCTTAGCATCTCAGAATTTAGAAATAACAGCTACAACTCCAGAATAGATGTGACTGCTATAAAAGCTTACAATCAAGGAATACTTACAGTAGGTACAACCTAATAAGTCATGCTCTTGACTTCATTTCTCTGAATTTGTATATTATAGTTAGTCCATATGAGTGAGGCATGATAACATTTGGCTTTTGTTTTTTGACATTTCATTCAACATACTGTCCTCAAGCTTCATTCATGCCTCGTTGCATGCCTCACAACTTCATTCCTTCTCGCAGCCACTTAGTAGCCCATTGTATGTATACACTGCATTTTCCCCTTACATTCCTCAGGGGATGTACCCTTAGACAACCTCCATCCATTTCAAACTGCGAACACTGCCACCATTAACAACAGTGTGCAAATGTCCATTCATGACCCCAGTCTCAGTTCATTCAAATGCACAACTAGCAGTGGGATTGCAGGATCCTATGGCAACCCCACCTCTAGCCTCCTGTGGAACCACCACACTGCCCACTTGATGGGCCATACCACCCTGCTCCCCAACTAACAGGAAATAGGTACATCTCTTTCCCCACATTTTCTCCAGCACTTACCTCTGTTCATTTTTAGCTTTATTTGTACATCATACAATCAACTCTAAGTAAAAAAATCAATTGCATTTTGCTTCTCCACCACAGTCTACATAAGGGCATTTCCTTTTCCACCACAAAGAATTCGATACCACTCTCACGTATCCCCCCATTATGGATGTTTAGTTTTGGCATATTGCCTTTGTTACATTCAATAGAAATATATTACAATGTTAATATAGACCTTAGCTTGCATTAATTGTATTTTTTCCTGTATACCATCTGTGCTGGTTTGAAAGGATGTATGTCCCCTAGAAAAGCCACGTTTTAATCTCAATCCCATTTCGTAAAGGCAGAATAATCCCTATTCAATACTATATGTTTGAAACTGTAATCAGATCATCTCCCTGGAGATGTGATTTAATCAAGAGTGGTTGCTAAGTTGGATTAGGTGATGACATGTCTCCACCTATTTGGGTGGATCTTGATAAGTTTCTGGAGTCCTATAAAAGAGGAAATATTTTGGAGAATGAAGGAGATTCAGAGAGAGCAGAGAATGCTGCAGCATCACGAAGCAGAAAGTCCATGAGCCAGTGCTTTGGAGATGAAGAAGGAAAACGCCTTCCAGGGAGCTTCATGAAACAGGAAGCCAGGAGAGAAAGCTAGCAGATGATGCTGTGTTCACCATGTGCCCTTCCAGCTGAGAGAGAACCCCTGACTGTGTTCACCATGTGCCTTCTCACTTGAGAGAGAAACCCTGAACTTCTTCAGCCTTCTTGAACCAAGGTATCTTTCCCTGGATATCTTTGATTGGACATTTCTATAGATTTGTTTTAATTGGACATTTTCTCACCCTTAGAACTGTAAACTAGCAACTTATTAAATTCCCCTTTTTAAAAGTCGTTTTGATTCAGGTATATTGCATTCTGGCAGCTAGCAAACTAGAACACCATACCATTTTCAACACTTTGCAATATTGACATTCATTTGTTCTCCCCCATGCAAAAATGTTTTTATATTTATACATTTAAATACCATCATTGTCCACTCTAGGCATTCATAAGTTATACTGTCTCAGTCTTTATCCTCTATCTTTCCTTCTGGTATGTGTTGTGGGTTGTAATGTTCTGCAAATATCTGTTAAGTCTAGTTCATTTTGTTATACAAAATCTTTGTTTCCTTACAGATTCTTTGTCTAGATGTACTATCCATTGATAAGAGTGGTGAATTGAAGTCTTCAACTATTATTGGAGAGGTGTCTACTTCTCCCTGCAGTGTTGTCAGTATGTGACTTATATATTTTAGGCACTCTGGCTTGGTGCATAAATATTTATGATTGTTGTTTTCTTGATCAACTATTCCTTTATTAATACATAGTGTCCTTCTTTATCTCTTTTAATTGTTTCACATTTGATGTCTAATTAGTTGAATATTAATATAGCTACCCCCGCTCTCTTCTGGCTGTTGATTCCATGAAATATCTTTTTCCAACCTTTTACTTTCAATCTGTGTTTGCCCTTGGGCCTAAAGTGAGTCTTTTGTAGACAGCATGTAGATGTGTCTTGTTTTTAATCCATTCTGCTAGTCTATATCTTTTAATTGAGGAGTTTATTCCATTAATATTTTATGTTATTAATATTTTATGTAATTATGTTTTATGTTATTAAACTGTAAAGGCAATACTTTCTTCTAGCAATATGTCATTTGGATTTTATATGTCATCTCTTATTTATTTTTGTTTTTATCTTTACTGATAGTCTTCATTTCTACAGTCTTCTTCAGACCTCTCTGTCCTGTTTTTTTCCACCTGCCTGTAGTACTCCCTTTAGTATTTCTTGTTAGAGCTGGTCTCTTAGTCAAAAACACTCTCAGTGTCAGTTTTTCTGAAAATATTTAAAACAACCCTTCATTTTTGAAGGACAGTTTTACTGGGTATAGAATTCTTGGTTGGCAGTTTTTCTCTATCGTAATTCTAAATATATCATACCACGACCTTCTCATCCCATGGTTTTGCTGAGCAATCCACATATGGTCATATCAAAATTCCCTTGTAAGTGATGAATTGTTTTTCTCTTGCTGCTTTCAGAATTCTCTCCGTCTTTGACTTTTGACAATCTGATTAGTAAGTGTCTTGGAGTAGGTCTATTTGGATCTATTCTGTTTGGAATATGCTGAACTTCTTAGATATGTAATTTTATGTGCTTCATAAGAGATGGGAACTTTTCAGTGATTATTTCTTCCATTTCTATTTCTGTATCTTTTCCCTTTTCTTCTTCTGGACATCTATAACATGGATATTCTTGTGCTTGTTGTCATTCAATTCTCTGAGCCCCTGTTCATAGTTTTCCATTCTTCTCCATTTCTGTTCTTTTGTGCATAAAAGATGTCCTGTCCTCTAGTTCACTAGTCTTTTCTTCTGAGTCTTCAAATCTGCTGCTGTAGGTCTCCATTGCCTTTTACATTTCTTCTATTGTGCATTTTATTCCCATAAGTTCTGCCATTTGTTTTTTCAAACTTTCCAGAGTGATTTTGCATGTCTATTCAAACATCCTTAATTAGTTGTTTCAACTCCTGTATCTCATTTGAAATGTTGGTTTGTTCCTTTGACTGGGCCATATCTTTGATTTTCCTAGAATGACTTATTATTTTTTGCTGGTATCTAGACATTTGATTTCCTTAATTAGTTTATTCTGGAAGTCCTTTTCCTTCTTTTATCTAGGTTTTACTTATTGGCTGGCTTTGTTCTCTATTTGGCATTCAGTTCAACTTATTCTAGGCTTATAGCATAGGTTCTGTTTAACTGATCAGAATTTTTCAGCTCTGGTTTTTCTAGTTCTTGCCCTGCCTATATAGAACCTTTTTTTGAGGGAGGGTGTTCTCAGATATGACCAACCCCAGTTAGATTTTCCCAGAAAAGACAGGCCCACATCTCAAGAGGAGGGTGTAATGAGTGTCAAGTTTCCCTGAGCATGAGACCCAGCAGGTTGTCAGACTTTCCTATGAAGCCTCTAGACTCTTTCCTATCCTCCAGACATGTGGCACTTGTCTTTCTGCAGCTTCCCACCAGTGTAAAGTGTTCTGGTGCTTTTAATTCTCAGCAGCCTCTCACTGCCAGTGGTATGGTGAGACAGATGCTGAGGTAGAAGGTGGGCTCAGGTTGCTTCTGTTTTTTTCACCAGTTCCTAGAGCCTAACTTTGCTGTAGGAGAGCAGGCCATTGAGCTGAGCCCCACCCCAAGAATTCTTGGAGAAGATACACCCATTAGGGAATTATTTCCACTCACCTAACTAGCCACTTTGTCTCTCAGACATGTCTTAATTCTGCCCTTGCCTTGGGCAGTGCTGCAGCCTGAGCTGTGAATAAAAAAAGAAGAGAGAAGGATCCTTTTCAGAGTCAGACCCCAACTCCCCAGGATTGTCAATCAAGAGCTGGAGTTGGTACATGGCTATATGTGTTCCCAGGCTCTATGTGCCCCATTTTCTTGGGGTCCAGCCCTTTTCTAATTTTTTGTGCTATCCAATTCAATAGCTTCTGTTGGTTTTGTTTATTTGTTTCTCTGTTTGTTTTCCATCAGTCCTTCCCCCTCTCACTGGGGCAGAAACTCCAACTTCCTTCACTGCTTACTCCAGGTTTATGTTTGCTCAGTCTGCTTTCAGCAGCCTGAATTTGTCAATTAATTCTGCAGTTGGAGCTTCATTGAGCTACTTTCCTTGCTCCTAGTAGGGTCTGTTACTTATTCCTTTGGCAATTATCCTGTCATGCCCATGGGAGAAGGATGCCATCCTCTGTGGCTTGAGTGACTTACAGTTCAGTGTGAAATCTCAGCCATTCCATGTGTATGGACTGGTGTATGAAGTATGTCTGGTCACTGATGTACCCTGCAACAGTTGTTCTATTCAGTTCCTGTCTATTTACTAGCTGCCCTGGGGAAGAACTAAATATACTAACATTTTGCCCCACCTCTTCTTTAGCTCTTCATCACTTTGCTGCTAATGTATTCAATTTATTACCAATTGTCCTTTACAAATGACATATATTTCCATTACCAACTATGGGTAAGATATTATTCACCCTAGTAATTTAGTACTTTACATTTTTTGCTTTTTAACAAGTGTAGTGAATTAATTTAGATTGAGTGTCCACAATATAATATAGGCTACTACATAAAAGTAAAAAAAAAATGGTTATATAACTATTACGAAGTAGGTAGTATTATCCATAATTACAAAGAGAAAAACTAAGGCTCTTAGAAGTCAAGTAAAGTTTTACCCATTTTCCTGGGTCTAAAAATTTGACTTACTTTAGTAGAGAAAATCAGAGTTTACTAAAAAAGTATTACTTATATCATCATTTCGTACATGATCAAACACTTCTACACCTCTCAGTATTGTAAATTTTCATCTTCAGTTACTTTTAGACTTCTTTGAGAATAACATAGCTCATCCATTTTCTTTATTACATATTGATTTCTCCAGATATTATCATATAGTCACAGGACTTGG
Organism: Myrmecophaga tridactyla; assembly: GCA_004026745.1. Taxonomy (NCBI): domain Eukaryota; kingdom Metazoa; phylum Chordata; class Mammalia; order Pilosa; family Myrmecophagidae; genus Myrmecophaga; species Myrmecophaga tridactyla. The sequence goes on along the minus strand of PVIY010001390.1, from coordinate 24,535 downwards.
GACAAATGATTGTAGTCATCTCTGTACTTCTAACAACAAAGAACTGGGAACTGGTAGAATGCCTATAGGTACATTAATAATCTCCTGTCTTATTTTTTGCTCATAAAATTATAAATTATTTATATATCCAGCAACTCTTGAGTCTATGAAACATATAATTACCTTAGAAATATCAGTATAAATATATGGGCATGCATTTACCAACCTAATATACTTAGGAGTTAAATAACTTTAAAAAAACTTGATGAATTATTTTACAAAAAACAATACAAAAAGTTCATGCTAAATGAAATTTTATCAATGGCAAGTATTCAAGTATTCCTGGAGATGTTCAAACAGCCCCAGATATAAAAATCACTCTCAATATAAATGACTCTTTTTTTTTTTTCTGCATGGGCAGGCACTGGGAATTGAACCTGGGTCTCTGGTATGGCAGGCAAGAACTCTGCCTGCTGAGCCATTTGACCTGCCTATTAACAACTCTTTGATTCTGCTCTGTGTATGTGCACAAGTCTAGCATGTATTCTCTGCACTTGATATAAATTCCAATTTTTCCCTTAATACATTTGAGATGTACAAAACTAAACAATTTGACATGCAGCTTTTAAAATCAGAAGCTATTTATAAGGACACGAAGATGCAGAGTACCATAGAGTAGCCAGGTCAGGAGTGCATTGGCAGTCAGTCAGTGAGACTCAGACGTCTTCCACTTGGTTTCTTATCCTTCAGTGGGCTAGCTTGGGTTTATTCAGATGATATATGGATTTCAGGAGCAGTAAGAGAGGAAGCTGCCATGTGCAAATACTTTTCAAGTACCTGTTTGAATGGCATCTGTTCTTGTTCCATTGGCTAAAGAATATCAATAACCAAGCCCAGATTCAAGGGAGAGAGAACTCTATATTTTGATGGAAAGAGAGAAATCAACTCTCTCTTTATGCAAAGTGACATATATACAAGGATGAGAAAAAATGATGACCAGTTTTGCAACTCACCATATATCCCAGCTTTTATAGCAAGATATCTTATTGCATGTGAGATCTTATGTGCCATGTAACTCACTAAAATGTGTGATATGATAATTGCACTTGCTGCAAACTAGCATTGAAGCAAGGCCCTGCATCATTATGAGGTGCGCCTGTGGAAGTTTTGTGACCTCGACTCCTTGGGGGATACATATGGTATAGAGGAAGTTTAGTTCCTGATAGTTGAGTTCCCAGTCATATAGGTAAATAACTAAAATACCAATTAATAATGTGTTCTCCCCTCACAAGTAGCACAAAATCCAACATGATGTATTGCTTCCACCAAGTTGCCTTTCAAATGGCAGAGGCATACTTTGAAGCTTCAGCTTTGATAAAGACAAGAATATTACTTAGCATAACTACACTAAAATGTCCCACCCATGTTTTCCAAAACTAGGAGAATTTCAGAGGTTGTCTAACAGAGGATGCCAGAGGCAAGCCATGAGAACCACTGGGATTTTAGCAGCAATGACAACATGTTTGGTCTATAGATTCAATAACTCAAAATTTCATTTTGTAAGACGTTTTGAAAATGTACTTTCCTATAATAAAGTAAATAGGGAGTATTCTCCATTCTCCTAAATAAATCTGTGCTTTCCATAGAATAATTAACATTTTAAGAAATTCAGCTTTTCTCTTAAAACTATTAAATTTAAAAAAATTATATGACTTTTATCTGTTTAGTTCTTCTTTTAAAAAGTATTTTATTAGACTTGTGTCTCCGGAGAATTAGTGAATACGTTTAAGGTAGTGTGAATTGTGTTAGGCAGATTTACTTGCATATAGTGCAATAGTAAAAATATGTAAGTTCTTTGCATTGTTTTTTTTTTTCCCAAAAATGAACCACTAAAATAGATTGTGGGCAGTGCAAATCAAGGATAAAACAATATCAAAGCTGCATATATATGATTAAGGATATTCTATGGTAAAACCAATCTTTTCTGTGAGTCTCTAGAAGTCCACAAACATATTTACTTGATAAAAAAAAAGGTAGGCTTCTGGCAGCTATATCACTTTAATATCAACTTGACTATTAGAGTATGACTACTTTCCTTTGGAAACAACCAAACAAACCAAACACAATAAACCAAACCAAGTCAATAAGCAAATTAAAAAAATGCAAATGATGCTAATTGTACACTAGGCCATGGCAGAAAAGTGTTTACTATTTAGAGGGCTGACAGACTAAGGCAAACTAATTAAAAGCTAAGGCTCTGGAGTCAAAGAGACCTGTGTTTAAGTCCTACCTAGACAACAAGTCATCTATAGAGAAGGGCACTCACTGCTGTCCGAAATTCTCTCATTAATTTGTTCATTACTTTGGTGCTCCTTCCATGTGAATGAAAATTCAGTTGACCTTGTTTTCTTCTTTACCTGGCACATAATATGTTTCACTAGAATTTTTACAATAAAATTATTTTATGGATTACATTTTTAATTTTTAAAACTTGAGGTTTAAGACATCAAAAACAAATTGTATGAATGAGAGAGATTAATGTTTCACTCCTCCGTGATGGGTTCATGTTGACAGTTTAAATAAAATTAATTCAGAGCTTGTAGGACATCAAGGAAAGCAAACCGAATTATGTAGAAATCATTCCTCAGTGTAAAACTTTATACTTTAAACAGTCAAGACTAATTTAATCCTGTTATTTTTCCAAAATGAAGGTACGTGCACGTTCACAAAGGAGAGATATGAATCAGGAGGACTTTTCATGTAGTGCCCCATTCTCCACAATCATAGCATCCATTCTTCCAACTAATATTTGAAGTCCAACTCCACTACTGGGGTTGGAGATTTAGATGTAGAGTGTTGGGGAGATGATGTGATAGAGGATGGAGAAGTAGGGAAGGAGTAAAATCTGAGGCAAAGCAAAAATGAAGGTGCAGAAGAAAACAGAGGACAGAAGCAAGGGAAATAGAGGGAAAGCCTAAGTAAGAGACAGAGATTGAAACAGAATTGATATCGATATAACACATATAAAGGCATTGGAATATGTTACAAACTGTGATTAATAACATGAGGCCCTGAAAAGCTGCAAAGTTTCCACTGTGGCCCTCACATGACCTTAGCACCCACAAGTGTTACTCCCCACCCTTCTTGCAAACCCATATTGCCTACTCAATGGCCATGAAGCTTCAAGAGCAATATTTCCCTATTTTGATCAGAGAGTATCTTGGATCAAAATAATTATGAAGTTGCTGAACTTTGTCTTCCTTCTCTTGCTAATGCTCTATAAAACCCACACCCTCTGTCTCCCAAGTTAGAATACTCTTCTGGGTATGTGCTCATGCGCCATGTTCTGAATAAGGGCTTATACGTAGCTCTACCTTGGCTGACTTTCTTCCAAAGTATCGAGGCTTAACGCGATATGTTTCTAAATTATCTTCCTTATTAATACAATGATAAAATTTTCAACTTTCTGTCCCAACGTGAGATATTTCAATTCTGATTTTTAAAAAGATAATCTTTATCTGCCATCATCATAAGTGTCTATATTTAATCTTCTTTACCCAACCATTCCATGTTGCAAGCCATTCCATGACAGACAATCCACTTATATCAACCAGTGCTGATATAAATGTGACAGAAAATTCTTGCTTCTAGTTTACAAGTTCTCAATAAATATTCAAGTGGATGAATCATTTCATTGACTAAAGCACAAATGCATAATCTATTTCAATTCCAAGTAGCTATGTAATATATGTAATACATATTATTACACTTTGGGGGCATAAGAAATAAATGTGTGCTCTGCAAAAATACCTATAGTTGCCTGTGAGTTGCTGGGAATATCCTGGTCTCTGCCGAGAACAGATCGACTGTCCCAAATTAAATGTGAAGAAATTACTTCTAGGATAATTCGAATGTCAAAGAACCTTCATTACAGGAGACAACCTCTCTTCGTGATTTATTCCTGCATTGCACTATCAAACATCCTTTGTAAAAGCCACAGCCTGGATTTTTACTGCCTAATAATTTCATCCTCACTTATGTGAGGGTTATATATCTTTCTGTTGGAAAGGAAGGAAGACCTTTGTCTATCTCAGCCCCCTGGCACAGGTTCTTTCTCTCCTGCATGTTCGTGCGTGGAAAATTCACATTGTAAATGCTTAAAGATTTGGAGCATGATGAGACAGCAAAGGCAACCCCTTAAAGCATGGTCTCTGGCTGCCCTGTTCATCTCTTTCTCTTCCCATTGTTACAGTGTCTGCCCCACCCAAGAGTACAAGTAGAAACTTTTGTCTTTATTGCAAAAATAACTGTCATTTAAAAATGTTAGCTTAAAAGTGGTGCCTCCTTCCTTTAATTTAATTCATCCCTTCTTTGCCCTGATAATAAATCAAGTCACTACACTAAAAGCTCCTAAGCTACTAAATGCTTTAGCTTTACTTCCCAGTGAACTTTTATGCTTTATTCAGATGCTGAGTACAAAAGTTTCATATTCACTTCATCAAGGGAAAAACCATTTCTCTTTTCTCCCAAAATATGTCCTTTAAACTTAAGTAGAAGTTTTGAAGGGTCAGCAAAGATGAGCCAGACAGAGGACTGTGTTTCTGTAGCATCTGTACCATTGCATGCAGAAATTGATTTCAGAAGCTTGCTCAATTTGGAAGAAAAAAAAAGAACTAAAGCTATCTGAGTTTTCATATGAAATAGGCATTTCTCAACTATAAACTAGGAACTAGAAAAGCAGCAAATTATTATAGAGGGAACCTTAGGTTTGATTTGAATTGTTTAAGTTTTTATCTGTGAAGAATTTAAGATAACTGATTTGTATGTGAAATGAACTGTGAATAGATGGCCATACCCTATTTACAAAACATTTGGTGACTCGGTTTCTTTAATTAAAGCAAGAGAAACAGGGCAGTAGAACTGTGTTTTTCTAGGTTTTTAACATTAATCATGACAAAGTATTATCTCCTAGAACATGACTTTCCATAAAAGCATCCAGGTAGAAAATGTTTAGCCTTTGCAGGAGATATTCATAGTGATCCTAGGGCAGGCAATGGTGGCACAGTAGCAGAGTTCTTGCCTGCCATGCCAGAGATCTGGATTGGATTCCCAGTACCTACCCATGTAAAAAAAAAAAAAGGATGTCTATATACAGATCCTAATGTCTTACCAGCACAGAAAAGAGAAGTATCGTCACCATTACGACCAAATATAAGACATGCCTCTCCTTGAATAGACATCTTGTTTTTGAGACTCTCATATCATGGGTTGTACTCTCACCTATTTTATTTTGAACTACAAAGTAATGAAAGCAACTTAATTTTAAGTGAATGGAAAATCTTGCCCTGGCACTGTATTTCTTGCCTGGAAATATCTATTGCTTGATATTTTAAATTCTTATTGTTTTACATTTTTTGTATGATATATATTGCATAGCCAGGGTTCTCTAGGGAAATAGAACCAACAGGAGATATCTGCAAATATTATAAGAATTGTCTCATGTGACTGTGGAGTTTGGCAAGCCCAAATTCCACAGGGCAAGCTTTAAGGTCAACTCCAATGAAGGTTTTCAATGAATTCCCAGGAGCAGCTGGCTGGTTGATGTAGAGATGGAAATTTTCTCTTCTGACGGCTGAAATCATCACTTCTCCCTAAAAAAATTTCAGCTGATTGGATGAGACTTTTCTTATTGGAAGCAATCTATTCAGTTGATTGTAGGTGTAATCAGCCATAGATGCTATCAACATGCTGAGGATTTAAGTCCATGAAATAGCCTCACAGTAGCAATCAGGCCAGGGCTTGCTTCACCCAACTACTGGGCACCATAAACTGGACAAATTGACACATGCTCTTAACCATTATAAATATTAACTGTATTCTGTTCAGTGGTTTTCCTAGATGGGGTTTCTATGTTAAATCTGTGTGACAATTATCTCTTTAAAGGAATGAGTGAACCAATAGGAGTGTAACTTTTTCCAATTTTTGAGAGACTTGTTAAAAGTCTCGTTGAGGCTCTTTTTCATCTGGATATGTGGATATGCATCCTTCTGCTCCTCATTACAGATCTGTATTTCATTTGTGGTTTTCCTTTTAGCAGAATTATGTATTTAAATCAGTATTTCTTATAATTTTTGGATCTTGAGAAAAGATGTTCCTTGTTCCAACATCATAAAGATACTATCCTATATATTTTGCCATTAAATTTCTTTAGACTAAGAGTGTTAACTTTCTCATTTAGATTTTAATTTGTATGGAGTTTACTTTGCTTAGGAAGTGAGATAGAAATTAAACTTTATTTTTCCCCATGGAGAGGCTCAGTCTTCTAAATCCCATCTGCTAGGAAAAAAAAAACCTTCATTTTACAATTGATATCAGCTTTAGCATATCAAGTTACCATTTGCATATCAATCTGCTTCTTAGCCCTTTATTCTATATTATGAGGACTCTTCCTCTGTTTAAAAATATATATTTATGTGTATTTAAATTGTGGAATTCTGGAGGTTATATTATTCTAGCCAAACTCAGAGTAATTACAAATGAATATTAAAGGATGAATCTGAATATAGATAAATCATTTTATTATTACATAAGTAATAGTATCAGAGTTCAAGGCAATTTATAGTTTGCTGACTCTGTTGCTCATATGTGTGGTGGGAAGCACTTGACGTTTGGGGAACAAATGCATTACATTCTCTATTTTCTCTATTTTTCTTTATATTACTGGCTATTATGTTTCTTTGATTTTTGAAATGCTATCCGGACTTAAGTTTCAGTGTTTAAAAGAGGCTATATATTTGATTGCCATCTTTGAGTTCCTTAAATTTTAGTACAATCATGGTCAGAATGGAGAAGCCACTACATCTGTGAAATATCCTTAATGTTTAGACGTATATCATGAAAGCTTATTCTGAAATGAACTTTCAAATTCATTCCCTGTGTCATCTTTACATTTGACAAAATTACCCCTGAGTATATTTGGCTAGAGTGTTAACTATCTTTAATCCTACACACAGTTATGCCTCAGGGATAGGCTTTAGGAGGTGTACAGCTTCTCTTTCTTTTCCACCTGGATTCAAATTAGAGATGGGAACAAATATAAACAGGAGGAAGTTCAGGAGAAACAAATTCATGGCCAATCATGCCAATGAAAATATAGACCCCAAATATCAGGCTGAATAAAATTATCTTTGCACCAATACCAAAACGTGCAAGGGAAATGGTTATGCTTATCTCACAGCCAAATGAATTAGCACTTTGGTGTTGCTGCTAATGGAAGCTTCAGTATATAATGACATTTGCAGTGAAAAAGTGACCTGCTTGTCCATTTATATTAACCACTTTCTCACAGGAAGTAATCAAATCAATTGTTTAGGAAAGGGAAACAATATCAGTAGTGTTGTTTTTTCTTACTGTCAGTTAAAATTTTTAGGTTTTATTTTTTAGGAAGTTCACCTTCACCTGTTGTCTACACATAGGAGTCATAGAATTATATGAGTCAAAAAAGAAAATTACATGAGTCATCTGAAATTTTACACATCAAGTATATTGCCTTACTTTATTATGAGTTACAAGTGTCTGATTCCAGATGGAAACTGGAAGAATAGGAGAGTATATCATTAAAGGTAAAGCTTCATTTTGAATTTAAAGAAAAATAGAATAACAGGCAGAAGTTAAACATAAACACCTGCAGGGTGTCCTACTTGCTGACTATATTTAGAGGTAATGTTGGTAGAAGACAGCTAAAATCTGAGTATTGTTTTTAGATTAAGAAAGAATATACCTTCCAGTAAAAGAAAAATGGGGTATTGCTGCATTATACATTTTTTCCTTTATGATTATATACTAAGTGAAAATTGATAAAATGGAAAAACAATAAAATGGATAATATTAGAAATGCTTTATATGAAATATTAGAGCTTATGGGAGCTGATAATCCTATCATTTTGAAGTTTTGGTCAAGTATCATGACCATAGTCTTATGATTTCCAGAGAATATATCCATTAATAGGGTTTAAGATTATTTATCTCTTCCCTAAGCTCAACAAGAAATCCAAATCCTGGGTTACTCTTTTGAGCTCTACGTTTAAGAATTAACCTATATGAAACTCAACAAAAAGGAATGAGGATGAAAAGCAAGCATGTTTCATTTTAAAATATTTTTTCTTTATATTAAATCATGTATCAGAATATTTTGATTAGTTATAGACTGATAGAGATGATGCTATGCCTATTTATTTCTCATCATAATTCCTTCCCCTCTGTGGTAATTAGATTCAATTGTCAACTTGGCCAGGTGAAGACACCTAGTTCTGTTGCTGTGGACATGAGCCAATGGTACATGAACCTCATCTGTTGCTGATTACATCCACAGTCGGCTAGGAGCGTGCCTGCTGCAATGAATGATGTTTGATTTAACTGGTTGGTGCTTAAATGAGAGAGCGCAATGTAGCACAGCCCAAGCAGCTCAGCATTCTTCATCTCAGCACTCACCGCTCAGCCCAGGCCTTTGGAGATGCAGAAAGAAATCACCTTGGGGAAAGTTAATGGAACCCAGAGGCCTGGAGAGAAGGCCAGCAGAGATTACCCTGAGCCTTCCCCTGTAAGAAAGAACCTCAGATGAAAGTTAGTTGCCTTTCCTCTGAAGAACTAACGAAATAAATCCCCTTTTATTAAAAGCCAATCCTTCTCTGGTGTGTTGCATTCTGGTGGCTAGCAAACTAGAACACCCTCCTTCACCAACCCTGCTGTAACAGAATGGTAGGCAATTGCCTGAAGGGTCAATTGGCTCTAGGAAAGAAGGTGGTTTTTCACTCTTATTGAAATTCCATTGAAAACTTTGAGATAATTTGATTATCAAAAACAAACCAAAGGACGGTGCATTGGTGGCTCAGTGGCAGAATTCTTGTCTGCTGTGCTGGAGACCTGGGTTCGATTCCTAGAGCCTGCCCATGCCAAACAAACAAACCAACCAACCAAAATGTGAACATTCATTCTTCTCATATGTTTTAAAGTTGTAAACATTGTCTCATCACAATGATAGCTTTAAAAACTTTTAGGTATGTGTGATGAATACTACTTTATTAATCAGAACTGTGCACAATCTGCCACCAAATACCCCTTACCCATATAAATCATCCAACCATTTTTCCCTTCCTTTCAATTCTGACCTATCCATCATCTCTTCAAATTCAATTATTTATAAAGAATGTTCCTTATTCACTTCATCTGGCTTCTTATCAATACTTTGCTCTTCTCTCGTTCTACTAAAACTGCTTTTACATCAGACTCTGACTTAGAATCAATAAATTCAATGAATGTTTTATCTCTGTACCCTGACCGGTCTCTGGAGGCATTTGATACTGTTTAATCTGGGACAAAGCCATCACCTAAAGCCCATTACTCACATTTAAGCACTGAAAAAGCTCTATCAATTTTACCTTAGCAATATTTCTCCTCCCTTCTTTTCCAAACCCAGTGGAAATAGCTTCGTTCTGAAACTCATCTAAATTACTTAAATAATCTGATTTCCTTCACCTTCTCCTTCTCCTTCAAACAACTCATGAATACTGTAGAGATAGAATACCAAATACTCTTTTGCAATGATTCTCACCCATCGGTTATATTTTAGCTAATTAACTCACGTAATCCAATGTTTTCTTCAAAAGAAATGCTTGATTCAAACTTTATAACTACTATCTTTTTCAATTTATTATTCATATAATTTAATTGCATTTATTCCAGAGAGGTAAAGCAATAGATATTTAAGCACTTGATATTTAGAGGAATCTGAGGTTTATTTTGAACAATGCGTCGTCCTTATAGAACACTCAATAGATGGCATAAAATCATTGTTGCTTTCTCCATTACCATCTGGACTACTGCCAGTTTGAATAGGTCATATCTGCTAGCTTCAAATATCTATTCTCTTTAAATCACAAATTAGAAGTGAGACTTCTAAAGAACTACAACAAATTCTAAAGATTAAAGCTAACGAAAATCAGAAATGCTCTAAGAATTTAGTATCTTAAAATATCTTAATAAAAATAAATTAAAACAAAAGTGAGGACATTAGTTTCTATTTAATTTCATTAATTCAATCTCTATGAATTATTGATTAATGATGTTGATGCCCAAATTAAGATATAAAGAGAATATCAAAAGCACAGAAACTTTTTAGATTTTGTATACTATACTGTCCCTTATATTTAAGATCTCAGCCCCCTCCATTAGTGATATGGATTCCAAATGTCTTCTCTATTCAAATAATTTACTCTTGTGGCTGTCGTCTCTCTCTCTCTAGTATCATCATTTTCTTCCTCTCTACTACATAACTCATCTCTTAATAAAATCTCATTTGGCACTTGTGTCTGCTTATCCTATCACTCCCCATCTTTGTTCCCTTTTACAGGATACCAAGGATAAGAGTAAATATTACCCAAGAACTCGCTTCCTCTTCTGGGGAAAGGGTCAGTGCATTTCCGGTTGTATGCAGGACAGTTGAATGATGTTAGGTGAAAGTACAGATCTGTTATTATCTTTATTTAGAGCATAGGCATGGCTTAAGGAGATATGCACAGGTGCCAAGTTGACAATGGGTGGACTGTGATGGTAAATTTCCTGTGTCAACCCGGCTAGGTTATATTGTCCAGATATTTGGCTAAGTAAGCACTGTCCTGATTGTTACTATGAGGATATTTTGAAGATGGATTTAAATTATTAGTCTGTTAATTCCATCTATGGCTTATTACATCTACCATCAACAAAGACAAAGGAGATTGCATTCAACAATGAGTCTTCTTATCCAATCAGTAGGTTCAAAGGGAGAACTGAGGATTATGGCAGTTAAAAAGAATTTCTATCTCTATTTCAGGAACCACCTTCAACTGGGGAATTAGTTGGCACTTTCTTCGAATGTTCAACTTGCAGCTTGCCCTATGGAATTCAGACTTATCAGTCCCCATGGTTGCATGAGCCAATTTCTATAATTAATAATATATGTAATGCATGTGTACATAAATTATATATATATACATTATACATACACACACATATATATATACATACACACACATTCTATGGTTCTGTTTCTCCAGAGAACCTTGACTAATATATTCTCTTTGAATAATTAAATGTAGCTTATGGCTCTGTGCTACTAATTTTGTAGACCTCTAGATTCCAAGGACCTTTACTTGGCCTCTGAACTGTAGCTGTAGTCATATATTTAATGTATATGTCTGGTCAGTCCCTCTCAAGTCTAAAATTTGATGTTGCCTTCTTTTATCTATACAAGAGAATGGAAACTCTTTTGCATGGCATATTGGGTTCTTTATACAAAGGCCACTTCAGATTGCTCAGTCTTTTCCCCTCACATCCCTCCACCTCACAGCTCACCCTAGGCTTCCAAAACACCATGCATTATGCTTTCTTCATGGCTTTGAATGTGCGCTTCATTTTGCTTTTTCAGTTGATAAATGCAACACTCAAGTCTTTTAGACTCAATGACTCCCTCCTATAGTAAAAAGCACCCAACAAGTAATTTCTCTCCTGCTCTTCTTGGTACCTAGTTCATATCTTTATACCGAACTCCAGACATCTTTGCCCTTAATAATACTGAAATCTGCTCCTCTCCAGTTGGTGCATGCTTGATTAAGGATTGCGATCTACTCATCTTTACAGCCTCAAAACCTATCACAGTGCCTAAAACATAGCAGGACAATAAAATATAACTTAACGGACAAAGGTGAATGAACAAATATGGTCCAATCATCTTATTTGACAGAGAAGGAAATGAAGTAAAGCTCTAAATTGCACAAATTAATAGAAGAGCCAAGTTGATCAATTCATTCTAATAAACATTATGATTTACTTTTAAATCCAAAGAGCATAATTATAAAAAATAAATAGGAAGTGCAAGGGTAGTTCAGTGGTAGAATTCTTATTAGCCTTGCGGGAGACCTGGGTTCTATTCCCAGTCTATGAATTTCCCAGAGAACAAACAAACAAACAAGCAAAACTAACAAACTAAAAACAAAATAAAACAAAAATTCAACAAGTGGTGCTGTAATAACAGGCTACTCACATGGAAAAATAATGAAATGTAATCCTGCCATACAGCGTTCAAAAAAAAACTGAAGTAATAAATGCTTTTTTCTATCATAGTTTAGGCCCAAAACACTAAACAATCTTTAAATATGACAGGCCAAATCCTTTTGAACCACTACACACTTTTGTTTCATGCTTTCTAGGAACAAATGAAAAATGAGCTTATTATCGTAATTCCAATGTAAGGAATATTTGGAAGCCAATGCTTTGGAAACTTTGAGTAGAAGTGTGAAAAAAAATCATTCCATTAATTTGGGAAAAAGAGAAAGATGCTTTAAAATGTTATTTCATTTCAGGTTTTTTTTTGTCTACTTAATCTGTGTTATTACTATTATTTTGGACAAATGAAGGAATTTCCTGCTTGCTGTTATTTTCCAAGCCCTAGGAGATAACGGTGCACAAAGCACATATAAAACTCAGCATATGCACAAATGAGGGCATGCCTTCACTCACTGACATGCAGAGGCAAGTTTGGCTTGTCTGTTTGAAAAGTTCAGTGGAGTTAAGTTCACCCTGCCTCTTGCCCTGGTTTAGGTGGTCTCTGATGGCCAGGCTTTTGGCACAGGTAGCCTGTTTTAAAGTACAGAAGTAATGAAGGTGTGCGTGCATGAGGTAATGACGGGATAAAGACTCAAAAGCAGAGACCTTGCTATTTTGATAGAATTGTACAAGTAGAAATTGAATGTTGAGTCTGTGGTTCCTTTTACAATTAATATTTAACAATGTTATAACTTATGCCAGTTATATGAAATATGTATAAAGGAAAAACTAGAAAAAATATACATATTTAAGAATTAGAAGACAATTTTAATTTTCCTTTTAACACTATGCATTATATTTTTAAGTTTTCTACAATTATGAATGAATTTTCATAGCCAGAAGTAAAAAAATGCACATCGTTTAGACATTATGATTTAGAAAATCCAATTGTATAAACTGATGTCTTTCTTTAGAGAGAGAGAGGGAGAGAGAAAGAGCAATTGGACACTGTACTAATTGAAGATATTTATTACTTTTATGCCTTTTAAATGTGCTTAGTAAGAGCAGAATTTGATTTTGAATTTATGTAACAGTAAATTGAAACTCTCATTAGTATTCAGAGAGAATTTATGAAATTACTGTTAGATAATAATTAAAAACATATTCTGAGGAAAAGAGATATTTAATATATTTCACAGATCACTGATTTTCCTGATATATGCTGTGCTGAATTCCTTTATAAACATATAATTACATTTAGCTAGAGATTTCAAATGCTATTAGAATAGGTGACCTTTTAGTAATGAGAATTTTGGATCTTCCTGATAATCTGTTAACTCTTTTATTACATTTGCTTGACTTCTTATTACCACTGCTGCATTGTCACATTTCAAACATCTTATTCTTCTCTAAATTAAAAAAAAAAATTGGTTAGTATTGAAGAAAGAGAGAAAATCTTGAAACTCATCTCTTAGTTATGTGATATTAAAACTGAATTTTGAAAGATAGGCATTCTTCAAGGGATCCAACAATTTTAAGCTTTAAAAAAATGATTGAGACTTCAAGGGTTACCATTATTCATTTATTTAAGAACAAAGTCTTGAAAGTGTAAAAACGCAACAGTTACTATGTGAATTATTGTTATTTTTATTAAGTGTTTGTAGTTCAGTTCTATTCTTTTTTTTCCCCTGTTTAATTCTTATCTTTCTTCACTTTCCCAATTATGTGCATTTGTATAAGCCTTGGAAATGTTAAGGGTAAAAGACATCCTTTGGGCAATGAACAGCATTGTAAAGAATGGTAATTATTTTTACCTAATTCTTTTTTTGGGGGGGGGGTTCTTTAGTTTGTTTGGGAAATACATGGGCTGGGAATAGAACCCAGGTCTCCTGCATGGCAGGAGAGAATTCTACCACTGAATTACCCTCACCACCCCCTTAAATATTTTTATAATTTCATCTCATTAATTCAATCTCTTCTAGGTGCTTTCAGATTAACTTTGAGTGCTTTCTATTCCTTCCTTTAAATGACAGATCACTTTCTTCAGTTTGTTTGCTTTTCTGTCCATGTCCATTCCCTCAGAAGGTTATGAATCTTGTTATATTAACAACATGACAAGATATAGTTTTGTTTGATCTATTATATGGGGATAAACTTAGTGTCAATAAAAACTATTCTGACCACTCTAATACTTATTTTTTCCTTACGAAGAAAGCTTCTAGGAACAGTGGAGGAATATTTCAACATTTAACTTACTGAATTTGTCTATTAATACGTAAGAACTGGAAATAAACTTGGGTATTTGAAATTAGCCTGATGTCATTCCCTTCTATTTCTTCAGAAAAATAATATTAATACATCTTTGGCAAGCCTTAATATATCGTTTTAGATATCATTTGCATGAATCACATACACAAAAATTATAAGGAACAAAATAACATCTTCCATAGAATTACTGACCTCACGCACAACCAGAGGCTATGTAAGTTTATGCATTCATTACACATTTTCATATTTAATCCATGTATTAAAAAAACACAAAACACAAAAAGAATCATATTTAATTCCTGCTTAGAAAATGTCACCTAAACTATCATGTTTGCTTATATTAAAAACCACTGAATGATACATTTTAAATGGTTGAAATGTATAGTATGTGAATTATATTTAAATACATCTGTTCTAAAATGTGTCAAGCAGGAATGTGAAGACAAGACCAGACCTCACTACTAGACAGTAGAAGTCAAGTTCCATTTCCCGCAGCCCTGGATGCCTTTTGACTTTGTTTTCAATAACAGGAAGCTGGAGATGCTTGAAGGTTTAATTATAGCCATACTGGGCAGCTCCTAATAATAAATCTTATTAGTAATTGCACTCTGACAATGACATTCATCACTTATTTTTCCATAGGACCCTGTATAATTCTTTAGAAAAAGATACCAAGGACTGAACGAAAGGGTAAAACATTTCTACATTTAAAAATTGCATGCTTGCACATGCAATCTTGCACTTCTTCTCCCCACCCATTCCCAGGTGTACTGTGGAATCGAATGGTTCAGCTGCTCACAGAGTTACTTGGTTTGTCTATAGTGATTTTGACATTCTGTTATATTGGTAGGTTCCCAATTATTTTATTCTATTTCTCTGTGAAGCTATTTCCATAGTCTGACTAATTGCAGTCATAGAGATAGAGCTTTGCTAATTCCATTTATTACAGAATGATAATAATAAAATCAGAATAAGAAGTTGAGACAATATCAACATGGAATTTGTCACATAGATAAGTTAATTCTCAATTCCAAGGCTTTCCAATTGATCTTCATGTGTTATTATTTGGAACTACTGTTTATTGCATTTCTGATGAACAATAGGTACAGAAGATGTCTATTAAACTCTAACCTCACAACTCTATGGCTGGATTTTATTTTTTCTATTTTACAGTTGACAAGCTGGGATTCAAAAGGATCAATAATTTACCCAAGGCAATATAGCCAGTATCAGAGCTACTTTACTATTAAGACCAAACTCTTACCAGAATGCCCTTCCATAACGTTTAATTTCAGAATGTTTTGTATCACTCTGAAGTGGCAGGACTCTTCATTTTTTCTGCCGAGGACTCAGAGGAGTCCTGCACACAAATACTCCCTCTTCTCTTCGTTCATTTCATGTATGCTGAAATATAACACTGCCACTACCACTCCCCAAAAAAGAAGAAGAAAAGAAAAACAAAGCAAATTGAAACTGTTACATTTTTGCTTTTTACAGTAGCCAGACAGGAAAATTCAAAGAGAGCTGCTGTTGGAACTGGCATATGGCAATTCCATAGACTCACTCACAATAACAATGGACCTGGCCAAGCATCCCTGGGAGAAAGCACCTGGCAAGTGAGATTTAGAGCATAATATATTTGGTCTTCTAAAGCAAGCTTTTTTCCCAAAGGAAGACCAAGGTAGAGCTATACATACTAATTCTCACCCCACTGCTAGAGGAAGAATTAGCAAAAAGAAACTGACCAAAAGTATATTTAGAGATGTTCTGAAATCAGAAGACTAAAGAAAAGTGATGCCCCTTAAAAACTATCTTTTTTAAGGCTAAATGGTAAAAACAGAATTATAAATAATTAGATAATCTAATTAATTCAAATAATTAACTATTAGAGTGTTCTAATTGTTTTTTGGTTGCCTTGACATTAATGTAAGGTTATATAAAATATTTTCCAACTTTCTATGAAGTTATTTTTAATATTGACTCTAAAGAAAATATTGTTTTTAGGAGATAGGAAATAGAATTTTTTCAATATGTCAGATGAACTGTCAAAGTTGCTAGCTTAGGCATGAACTCACATATTCTTTTTCTCTGAAGACTTTAAATGTGTCTGGTTTAGGAAATTTTTGAAAATTACTGACAAGGTCATACAAAGTAAAACTTCCCCTCAAATAATTTGCTCTGGGATGCTCTAAATACATATTTAGTTGCAACATTATAGTTATAAAGAAAAACTCATGAGGACATAAGAATTTACATGTACAAATAATGGTGTGAGATCGTGGAAATCTATAAAAAACACTTCTATAGAAAGTTCACTTTTTTTTTAATTGTCACATTGTAAAAAACTATATAGTTATACAGTTTTCCTCAAGAATCAAAGCTACTGGAACACAGTTCAGCAGTTTCAGGTATTTCCCTCTTGCTACTCCAATACACCATAAATTAAAAAGGCATATCCATATAATGCATAAAAATAACCTCCCCGGGTAACCTTTCAACTCTGTTGAAATTTCTTAAGCACTGAGACTTTATTTTGTCTCATTTCTCTTCCCCCACTTTGGTCAAGAAGGTTTACATTCCTGGGATCATGTCCCACATAGAGGGGAGTGCAGTGAGTTCAAAGGGTTACTGAGTAACCTCTTTGGTTACTCAGATGTGGCCTCTCTCTCTCTAAGAAAGTTTACTTTCACATAGGGATATTTAAAAATTAATCCTGAATCTATTATGCCCGATGATTTTGATTTAGACAATGTTTAAGTTAATTTTCCTAAGACAGATTTGAAAAGAATTTACCGGCATATGAAAAACAAGCAAGAAAATCAAACTAATCGCTTAGTAATGTCAAGATAATTTCAGGAGCTTCTAATATTAGCTATAAATGACCACATCTCAAAGTTAAATGCTCAGTGGCAGTGTGAAAGTTTTATAAGCTTGCAAATATCTCAAGACGTGCCATCCTCTCCCACCTGCATTTAGGTGGAACAGCTGTGAAAGATACTTTCCTTCCTTCGGGAAAACATTCCACTGTTTGGAAATGCTTTCTTTATCCCTATGTGGCATAATTTCATGAATATGTTAATATACAAACCTAGAGAAGGAGAGAATACATACAAAGAAAATAAATAAGTGAATAATAAGGTATTATAGAATAGTTGTCTTAAAAAATTTAGTTTATGATTTCATAGGAAGAATAACATAATGGCAAGCAGGCAAATTTGAAGAAAGGAATTAATTTGACATAACATTTGGTTATATATTGAAGTTTGTCAGTGTTGATGAACAATATACAGAATTCCACCTAGACTACTATTCAGTGAAATTTAATTGTGCAAGAAAGAAAGAATGTTATGAAAATGGAGAAGGAAAGGAACAATTATTATCTGACAAGGAGGCTCTAGTAAAAGTGAATCTACATTCCACTTCAAATTATTTTTCTACAGGAGAAAAACATTAATCAGTTGAAGTAATTTTGTATTCCATTTCTACCCAAAAAGCATATGAATGTTTTCTTTATACCTAATTGAAAACTTTCTAAATGTATTTTATAAACATAATTTCCCTAAAATGCAAAAATTAAAAATCGTATTGATAAAATGATTGTAGCACACAGTCAAAATTGGTTTGTGCGTATTACATTCCTTAATGATGGTTGTAACTGCTATTGACAAAGTTAAAAGACAAATAAATACAATGAAATAAAGGGTTTCTAATCTGATTATTATTTTCACATCAACAATGTTGAAGAAATCACATTCTTATTAATAAAATAAGGTAATACAGAACTCTAAAGTAGAATTATAAATGCCAATCTATATGCCCAATAAAAAGTTGCTTTTACCTCTTGCGAGGACAAAAATCAGTGTAACTTTTCAGCATAAGTTTCCAAGTCAATGTGATTCCATGGAATAAGCAGATGGCAGATTTGTACCATCTCAATAATTTGGAGAAACTGTTATACCAAAATATTCTGAGCTTATATTGGATGATCTGAATTACAGGCATTATTCACCCACACAGTGGAAATTCTCATCATAATTTAAAAGCCTGTTTTCTATTTTGTTCTTTGAGGAATCTTCACACTATTTGAGAGCTGTCTATAGAGATTTAGTTCTTCTTCTAGATTAACCCTCTGGAAGAAGACATATCCACCCCTGTGCCTTTTTTTGAGGAGAAGCAGAATGGTTTAGATATATTCAGCTTTAGGATCAGAAAAAAAAAATACTGGTATTTTTTCACAATTCTGTTTACATTAAAATTATTAAATCACATAATTATTTAATAATTGTTGAAATTATTTAATTAATTTGATTCTAAATATTAGTAGAAATAGTAGCAAGTAAAACAAAGAACAAAATATCAAAATCAAGAGAACTATAATGCATCCATTGAATTATTCCATGGTCATTGTTGGCCCTTTCCCTCTAAGCTTATTCTCACAAGTAAAATTCCCAATATTTAGCTCATGTCCCACTTAAATGGGTTAGCCTTTGAATTTAGTTGTAGAAAAGCAGAGCATTGAATTCAATTGCTTTATACTTGCTTGGTTTTCTGGAGAGTTTAAGTTGAACTCAAGCATTCTTTCTGAAGTGGTTTTTCTTTCTAGTATTATCTGAGGTCTTCCTTTTTTAGCTTCTAATGAAAGAGCATTTATTATCGACCCAAATTTTTTTACTAGAGGGTGAAGGCTTTAAAAGATATATATCCTTTCCCAAATCTATTTATCTTGCTGGTCTTCTATGATCTCTCAAAGTTCTTAATGAAGCAGAAAAAATGCATAGTGAATTATGAATGAATGTTCTCACAAAAGAAGGCATTTGAAGATATAGGATTTTAAAAGGCAAGTGGAAGTGATTTTCTTTTTTAAAAAGGTGAATCCATTCAAAAGAACTCACAAAGACTAAAAACTATAGTCAATCCAGAAAGAAAAATACTGCAGTGAGGTCACCTCTGTATCTCATTGTCAAACATTTCAAACCAGACCTGGAAGCAGATGCATTCAACAAAAGTAGTTTTTTTCCCTTTATATAACATCATCGATCTCCTATATTTTTATCATATGAGAAAAAAAAGAAGAAAATATAAAGGAGATATCACCAACTCTTGATTCACAATTTGTAGCATAAGCCCCAAATGACAGCTCCAGATTCCTTTTAGATTGCTATTCCAATAGCAATTTGATCTTAAATTTATTCCCCTTCTCAAGGATACTGGTAAGAAAGGATTCTTCTTATCCAGACACATAATTTCCTCTGTTATGAATCAGAATTATGCATAACCATATCATTAGAATAAGCATGGCTTGATTGTTTTTATGAAATTGCTTCTTGAGTTAAAAGTCATTCCATAAAATACAAGACATGAAGAATAAGTATTCTAGACACTAAATGAGTTTTGGAAAATATAATTGAATTTCTTAAGGTTGAAAGATTACATCTAAACTTTAGAAACTTTCTCAGACAATTTAATTTCCTTCTATAGCCCACAGAGGCTATTTGATTTCACTAACAATTAGAAGTTAATCATAGGTTTTAAAAAATATGGATACACTTAAGGCAAGAGGAGCAAGGTTTTATATTTGCTTTCCTGTACAATTACCTGCTTTTTCAGATTACATAAAACTATGAGTCCTTAAAAATCACACATTTTAAATTTCCTATTAAGTACAACCACAGGAGTGTTAGTGTAATTAGTTGTTACTGAAGGGAAATGCTTAAGGAATAATTTTTTAACATATGACTTGAATTCCATCATGTAGTTCACATAAGTGTCATCATTATTAAAAGAAAGAGCAAATATTTATATACCTATTACTGTGTACCAGTGACTAGTCTTAGCACTTCTTACATATTTACTTATGAAAGGCCCATGAGGTAGGTAGGTACTGTATTACTCTCATTTAATAGATGGGATAACAGAGGTAAAGAGAAGTCAAGTACTTGCTAATAAGTGCCAAACATAAGATTACAAACAAATCTCTAGTTTCAGTACCTCATCTTCTTGGCACCATGCTATATTTCCTCTCAATTTATTTTTTTTATTTCAATAATGATTCTAATAGAACATATTAATAAAATTACAATTAGATACATAAAGGTCATTTATTTGCTCTTTTATAGAAATGTTATTTATGTTTAGGTAGATTCATATATTAGTAATTTTTTCTGCCATGGTTGTTGTAGAGTTGTTTGCCAAGAGAGCCCTAAAATATCTGCTGAATGAATAAATGAAATACATTAAAAAGCTAAATAGTGACAAAGGCAGAGGTTTGGAAAAAGAGTTATAATATAACTCCACTTCTGAAATGAAGTGAACCAGTTCCTGAGTGGAACAACCATAAAAAACAACCATTATCCTAAAGGCACAAAACAACTGAAGTGACATGTAGTCAAGAATACCTACCAAATCTATCAATTCTTGGCACTCCTTCCCCAAACACACTTCAGTGTAATGGAACTTCTGCAAGGAGCAGGTAAGGCCAAAAAAATGGGACACCCTTCGCCATTAGCTCCTAATCAAGGGTTACAGTGTATCTCTGGGAGTGGGATGTGCTCAGTATTTCTCACCTCCAACCCCCAGGCTGTGTTGCAGAGGTCAAATTCCAGGTGAGTGAAGCCAAGAGGTCGGTGGCTCTGTTTCCCTACCAGGCGCTGACTTGGAGGCCAGAGGCTTGACCTCAGGTTTGGAAGGCCAAGAAGACTGAGTACCCTACTGCCCTTGCCACAGCTGGCTTGTAGGGTGGAGGTTCCACACTGAGAAAGACAGGCCGAGAGGCGCATCAAATTCAAAGGAATACTGACAACATTAAAGCTGACTTCTGATCAGAAGTAATGGAGAATGGAAAGCAATGGGATGACATATTCACAGTGCTGAAGGAATGAAGACAATGAATCACATCCAGTTAAAACTATCTTTCAAAAGTTAAGGCAGTAGTTCCATTACAGATTGTAAAGAACTTTTCGTTGTTGTACTCACAACAGCTAAAAAAAAGCTGGACATATTAAAAACCAACAATTCTTCTTAGATTCATGAGAATTGAGGTCACAGGAAAACCACTGCCCCCAAAACTGGGGAGCAGCGAATGCAGAGAATCACAGTTTATGGGGAAGAAGTCACCACTGGACCCAGCAGTTGGCAAGAAAAATTAATGGGTAATGAATAATTGTTGAAAACTTATCCATGAGAAACAAAAACTCCTGGGGGCCCAGCCTTAGAAGGGGGCCACACTTTCATGAGTTTTGCTTCCAGGAATCACACCAGGTTCTCAAGGTGATAACTGTAGACAAATCTCATTCCTCGATCAGGGGAAGGAAAGAGTCACCATTTTGAAATATGCCCAGAATGTTTGGGTCTCCTTATCAAAGTCCTTTCCTCAAGAGAAGCAATTTTACCAGCACCAAACAGACTTGTGGGACTCAAAATACCCAACTCGAGATCAATCTAACCATCCTGTCTCAACTAAGGAGGGAAAAAGCTGAGAAGCACTTGTGAAGGTCACCGACCAGGCGCACAAACACATGAAATAGTAAGAATTAATCATTGCATCATAGACTATGTCTTGTCATTCTGTATAAAAACAGAATTACAGCTGAAAGAACTGCATGCTCAGACACTATTTAAAATGAGGTCTTTAGGGGAACCCAAAGATAACTGGGGAAACAAAACAAGGACATTAGAGATAATTTTAGCCTCTGACACTCAAAGCTACAGCAAACAGCAGATACAAGCTAACTTCTTGCCAGATAAACATAAAACCTCATGCAAAAAGGCATATTTACTTCAGGTCATTTTACCCAAAACATCATTCCAATTTCCAACAAAAATTGTGAGGAAAGCTAAAAGTCAGAAGAGACAAAGCAAGCAAGATATGGTAGAGACTTTGGAATTATCAACTGGAAATTTAAAATAGCTCCCATTCATATGTTGAGTTTTGTATAGCCATGCAATAATGGATGGCTAACTCTAAGAGAGAATCAAAAGGAAACGTTGGAAATAAAAAACACTGTGATAGATATAAATACACTTAGAAGATTTATTTCTCCTATGTGAGTTTTTGTACAATGCCTCTTTCACGGACTTGGCCTATTTAATTTAGTTATCAAATTTGAGTGTATATTAGCAAATGAGTGAAACATATAAATCATGAACAAGTGAAATGTTTTCTGGATATGAAAGGCTGTTTTCACAAATGAAACTCAATTAATGCACATTTTTTTTGTATAAAGAGGTTAAAGAAGAAAAATAATGTGATATAATAAGAGAAATAGATATAGAAAAATATTTGGCAAAATCCAATGCCCCTTCATGATGAAAACTTTCAGCAAACTAGGAATAGAGGGGAACTTCCTCAACTTGACAAAGAACATCCACAAAAAATGCCTACAGTTAAAATAATACTCAGTGCTGAGATACTAAATGCTTTCCCCTTGGGACCACAAATGCGGCAAGGACATCCGCTCTCACCATCCCTATTCAACATGGCACTGTAAGTTCTCACAAATGCAGAACACTAGAAAGAAATAAAAGGAATTCAGGTTGGAAAGAAAGAAATAAAACTGTTTTCTTCAGATGACATGATTGTCTATGTCACAAATCACGAAGAATTGACCCCATATTCTTGGAACTAATAAGTGATTTTATCAATGTTGCAAGATAAAGCATACCTCATTTTATTGTGCTTTACTTTATTGTACTTCACAGATACTGCATTTTTTAAAAATTAGTTTTGTGAAAACCCAGTGTTGAACAAGTCTATCAATGAAAGTTTTCCAAAAGCAAATCCCCCCTCCATGTCTCTTTGTAGCATTTTGGTAATTCTTGCAACATTTCAAACTTTTCATTATTAGAAATATGAATTAAAAAAACATGATTTGGGGGAGTTTGAGGGTAGCTCATGATTTGGGGGGTGTGAAGTAGTGAGGTAGAATTCTCACCTGCCATGCAGAAGACCTGGGTTCAATTCCCAGCCCATGTACTTCCCCCAAAAATAAACAACCAAGGAAACAAGCAAACAAAAACCAACCAAACATAAATTCAACAAATGGTGCAGCAATAACGGGATACTCGCATGGAAAAAGAATGAAATGTGAGCCCTGCCCCCCAAAACAGCATACAAAAAATATATATGACTTATATAAGCACAAATATGAGATACTAAGATGTAAATCTAACAATATATGCACAAGATCTACATGACAAAAAGTACAAAACTCAAAATAAATGAAAGAAGACATAAAAAATGGAGAGATATTCCATGTTCATGGATAGGACAACCCAATATGTTATGATGTCAGTTCTTCACAATTTAATTTACAGGTTCAATGCAATCCCACCCAAAACCTGAGTGAGCTATTTTGTGGATATTGACAAATTTACTCTAAAGTTTATAAGATAAAACAAATGACCCAGAATAGCCAACACAGTGTTGAAGAAGAAAAAAAAATTAAAAGACTGATGTTACCCAACTTCAAAACTTGTGTTTTGAAACTACAATAATCAAGCAATATTGGTAAAACAAAAGACAAATCAATCAATGGAACAGAATATAGAGCTCAGAAATTGACCAACACAAATATAGTTTGGCAAAATAAAAATAAAAAAGCCAAATTAATGGAGGAATTATAGTCCTTTAAAATGGTGCTGGAACAATTGGACATCCACCTGCAAAAAAAAAAATTAGAGTTAGACCTCAAAACTTTCACAAAAATTAACTAAAGCTGGATTATAGACTAAACACCACACATAAAACTATACAATTTCTAGCAGATAGCATAGAAGAAAATCTAAGTAACCCTGGATTTGGCAGTGATATCTTAACACCAAAGGTATGACCTGTGATTATGTAGATAAATAAAAAGTAAGCTGAACTTCATTAAGATGTAAAACTTCTGCTTTGTAAAAGACACTATTAAGAGAATGAAAAGACAGATCACAGACTGTGATTAAATATTTGTGAAACACATTTTAATAAGGACTTGTGTCCAAAATATACAAAGGACATTTAAAATTCAACAGTAAAAATCTAATCAATTAAATTATGGGCAAAAATATGAACAGATACCTCACCACAGAAGATATGCATATGGAAAATAAGCAAATGAAAAGATGCTCAATGTTATGTGTCATTAAAGAACTATAAATTAAAATAGGAATGAAATACCATTACATACCTATTAGAACGGCTAAAATCCAAAATACTGATAATGCCAAA